>APFE030546423.1:0-20881 GCA_000404065.3 Pinus taeda
AGTCTAAAAATAGACTTGATCACTCACACTGTGATCACTCACACTTTCATAAAAAATAGAAGTCCATCTATTTTTCCCAACTTGATCAATCATCCATAACAACAACCTGCAATCCATAGACATGATCCATATGTCTAAAAATAGACATAGTCTAAAAATAGACTTGCGCCAAAAATAGCCTGCGGACCCACTTAGTGAAGGCGACTCTTTTCACTAAGCTCCATCATCTTGTTGCAATCTCAACAGTTACAGGTGGCTCAACGATTGTGTTTTTAGAGGGAATTATGACCCTCTTGTTTGTTAATATAAGAGGGAGTAAGATCAGTCGTGTATGAATATATGTTGTTAGATGGAGCTATTGATGATTTGGTCTGCAAATTCATCACTCAGATATAGTGATTATTTTCAAAAAGCGGTCTGGCTCTATCCTATATATAAAGGGATCTTTGGTTAAGATTGAATATTGAGATTTGGGATCTCCTAGGGGCTTGGGGTAATTTTTGAGCTATGAGAGATCATAGGATGAGTGGTTCACCTTCCCCTGCTGATGTGTTGTGTATAGGGTGAGTGGTTCACCTTCCCCTATGAAATGCCATGGTGGTTGACATGTGTGTATGGTGAGTGGTTCACCTTCCCCTACGATTGTGGACACATGTATGTAAGGTGAGGGGTTCACCTTCCCCTATTGCTGATGACATGTCCATAGAATGAGTGGTTCACCTTCTCCTATCGCATATGAGCAGGATGAGTGGCTCACCTTCTCCTATGGATACCCCAGCGAGAGATGCATATAGGCATCTGTTGACAAGTTAGTGGGACATGGTTCATCATTTCCCCACATGTAGGATGTTCATTCCCTACGATTATTGGTTGACATGTCGATGGGATGTGGTTCATCCTTTCCCCACGATTGATTGTTGTGATGTGTGATTGTAGGATGTGGTTCATCCTTTCCCTACGTGTGATTATATTGTAGGATGTGGTTCGTCCTTTCCCTACGTATGGTTGTGAGTAGGATGCGATACATTCTTTCCCTGCTATTGATTCAGTTTCATCCTACCCATGTAGTCCAAGACACATGGGAAGTACCTCTCATCTGGACAATGAGTTGGGAAAAGTGGTTAGGGACCATAGCACTACCGATGGACGCATCGAGTACTACTGTACTCTCTATGACTAGGATGCATGGTATTGTTCAACTTGATCCGGGATCAAGTCTGATTGAGGATTTACCTCTATACTGACTTTTGCCAATATAGAGTGGTAAAGTCTTGTGACTCACTCTTGATCAATTCTTCTTCATTATTACATCAATGTTCAGCAGATCAAAGAAGAGTAGAGACAGGATTCAGAGATGGTTCATGGTGTTGGATGCTTTTATGATCAGTGACAGTGGTTGATGGTTTGATAGGTAGAATTCTCCCTAGTTGAGAGGGAGTGTTAAAATTGGAAACTAGGGCCAAATTCCACTTTGATATGCTCTTTTGAAGAAGATTATTGTGGCATTGAAGTCCTCTTTTTGAGAGGTCCAAAATCAACCTTTAGATCACCAAATTTGGATAGGGAAAATTATTTATTTACTTAAAAGAAATTCTACAAGTCATGACCTTATTAAGGCAGGAAAAATGAAATTTGAAATTCAAATTTGCCTCCAAAATGTTAAGGTCAGCTTCACCTCCATAAGGACAAATTGTTATATATATAGGTGTCCTCCATTCTCATTAGAAATATCTTAGAGACATCAAAAGGCTTCTAAGGTAGTTGAGTTCTTGAAGGAGAACACAATGCTTGTTGTTTTGGGTCTCTCTTCTCAGATTGGGCCGAGAATTTCCAGAAGGGAAACCGCAGACTTTGAGGGAATTTATTGAATGTTTGTGTGGGTTAAATTTATCCTTTCAAGATCGAATTATAGAGAAGAAAGGCTAGTTGTATTCATGTACTGCTCCTAGGTTAGTTTGTGGACGTTTTGTGACTGCTCTTCAGATATACCCCTCTAGGGCAGCCGTAGGTCTGAATCATCATAGGTAAGGGGACCGAGACTAATATCATGGGCCCAGATCAGCCCTAAGGGTCAGCGATGGTCTTATTCATGCATGTCAGTGGAAGCTGCAGTAGAAATTAGGGTCTTTGGATCAAATAAATGAAGTCAGAGTGGATAGTAAGCAACCCTAACTAGAATACAAATGACTAAATATTGGTATTACAATTTGAGCCCTACACTTGTTCAAGATATTGAATCTTCAAATTGTCAAAGTCATTTTGACTTTGGATTATTGTACTCTCTCTCTCTGTTGAACAATTGATATTAATAAGAAGATTTGATATAGGTTTTTCCCCATCTTAGGGTTTTTCTCTGGCTTGAGCCATATCCTTGTGTACTCTTGTCTTGGCTTGTCTTCTATATCTATCTCTTATGTTCTTTCTTTAGTCACTGCCAGTTTGATAATGTTTCATGAGATTGCTAATTTAAGAACATGTTATCTAATTTAACAATTTTTTCAGGCTTGTCAAAGTTTGAATTTCTTGAGAAAAACTCTGCTAATGAACGATCTGTACAAAAATAAAAAAATATAATCCATACGAATTCTTGAAGGTCAATTGTGCAGAAAATATTAGGCATTGTGCATGCACCACCGACCCATGCCATTTGTATGAAATTGCAGTCTGCCCTGTGTAAATATACACCGACTTTAAAAAAATGGAGAGTTATTGCAATGATGTAGGCTTTTCCAAAATGCTAGGAAGCACAATTAGAATTTCACAAGAGCCCAAAGGGAGTTCTTAGATATAATTTAGGTAACATAGAAAGAGAAAGGAAACCAAAAGGGAAAATTTAGGTACTTGGAGTAAACCTCGTCCACTTCTAATGTGCATACATGTTGTCATCAAAGAGAGCATAAGTGTCCGTTGTATCTGCAATGAAAAAACCTCCGCATTAAGCCATCAAGAAATGGTTACTTTTTTAATATGCCCATTATGTTCCCTAACTATTAGTTTTCTCTTAACTATTAACTATTAATCCAATGACCTAAAAATCTTCAATTGTCTAACATTCCATCCGATGGTGTAGACTGGTACACAGTGGCAGTTGGGGGAGTTTTTGTCAAAGGGAACGCCTTACGACGTAAATATTCTTCACAAACTAAAGCACCAAGCTGGTGAAGAATATCTCATGAGCTGTCATAGCTCAACAAACTCAAGGCTCTTATTTTATGAAGGTAAAGTGGTCAATCCTTTTTCAGTGTTGAACAATAAAGTGATTTTCAAGAAGAATCACTAAGCATTGGAGATGTTTCTCCAAGTTAAGCATAGATCAAGAGTCCATTGTTTTTCTAATCAAAGGAAAGTGCTAAAACCCCACAAAAAATAGACAGAAGAAGAAAATAAAAACAATATGAAAAGAAAATCTCCTGCGCAAAGTAGAATCTCTTCTTTTCTATGGTCAAAACAAAATTGAAGTAGAGTGTTGAGCAGAACAAAATCTAAATACTTTGAGAAGGTGAACTCTAGTGTTTAGAAAGCTTCAGTTCGAAGTAGTTGTAAGTGAAGGAGATAGTCTATGAAAGAAGCAAAGTATTTGGAGGGAAGAAGGTAGAATCCAACAACTTAAGGATGGTGTAGCATATCCAGTTAAGGCATGATAATTTTTTCAAAAAAAATCCAAGTCCTCACTCTAATGCCTGTTCGAAGTGACCTAAAAAGGTAGACTCATTTAACGTATGAAGTTACAATGTGCAACAGATAAATAGTGAAAATTTGGAAGAACATTTAGATGGAAACAATTATGCAATACATGTCCACTTAGCAGCGACAGTGAGAAGTCTCAGAGAGCATGAGATAATCAATAATTCCATTTCTACTTTGATTTGGTCAATATTTGTAGATAGTTACCAATACTCGTCATATTTATGATTTGTCTTATATATGTGTTATAGAAGATGAAGAAAATTAGTAACACTTATGTACAATGAGAAAAGTGATAGCTTTGTGGCTAGGGTTGGAGCAGATCCCAAAGAAATGTGGTAGAATCAGATTTCTGTAGGGCCAATAGGCCTCGTGCCTATGCCCTAACCATCTCCATTGTTGCTCTCCACTTAAGTAAGCATTTACAAGGCTGATTAATATTCTTGACAAGTTAAGGTACTAATCTAGTGAAGAATACCTCCTAAGCTACCATAACTCAACAGACTCAAGACTCTTATTTAGCAAAGGTAAAATGTTTAATTATTTTTTAGTGTTCAACAACAGAGTGATTTTCTAAAAGAATCACCAAGCATTGAAGATGTTTCTCCAAGTGAAGCATAGATCAGGAGTCCATTGTTTTTCTAATCAATGGAAAGTGCTAAAATCCCCCAAAAAATAGATAGCAGAAGAAATTCAAAACAATATGAAAAGAAAATATCCTATGCAAAGTGGATTCTTTTCCTCTCTGTGGTCAGAATAAGATTGAAGTAGAATGTTGAGATGAACAAAATCCAGGCACCTTGATAAGGTGAAGTGCAATGTGTAGAAAGCTTCAATTTGAAGTAGCTATAAGTGAAGGAGATAGAGTTTGTGAAGGAAGCAAAGTATTGTGAGGGAAGAAGGAATAATCCAATAGCTTAAGGATGGTGTAGAGTATCCAGTTAAGGGAGAATATAGTTTTCAAAACAAAATCCAAGTCCTCACTCTGATGCATGTTAGAAGTGAACTAAAAATGCAGACTCATTTAATGCATGAGGTTACAATGTTCAAGAGAGAAATAATGTAGATGTGGAAGAACATTCAAATGGAAACAATTATGTAATACATGTCCACTTAGAAGATACTGTGAGAAGTCTCAGAGAGCATGAGATAAACAATAATTCCATTTCTACTTTGATTTGGTTGATATATACAGATGGTTATCCAATACTTGTCATATTTCTAATTTCTCTTATATATATGCTATAAAAAGATGAAAAAAATCATTAACACTTATGTACAATGAGAAAAGTGGCAGAATCATATTTCTGCAAGGCCAATAGGCCTAATTCCTGTGGCCTAACCATCTCCATGCTCACTCTCCATTGCAACCCTATTTTTCCCACCCCCGGAATGCAAAAACATTTGGGGGCAAGGTCGACTTCACTGAGGATCCACTTGAAGGTTGCAACATCTAGTGTAGCCCACTAAAACCCTCACCATCTACAAAATCTACTAGCACATCAAGTCATGATGACAGTATGACACTCTTGACAATCCTAGTGAACAACACAAATGAGGTTTGGGGGGTTTAGAAAGGACATACAATCCTTGACTATCATTCCTTCACATGTCATGATTATTTGCACTCCTAGTGAACAATGCAAATGAGGTTTGGGGGGTTTAGAAAGGACATACAATCCTTGACTATGTTCCTTCATATGTCATGATTATTGGCACTCCTAACAAGATGGCGATTTTCTTGGCAATCAAATAGACTCTCCTCACCCTGAAAATTTTTAGGAAGTTACACCTCTTGTTGAGCCCACTCCATTATAAAACAACTACTATTATACAAAAGCTTGTTAAAACAGAAATGTTAGATGTCAAAAACAAACCTCTGTTTCATTTAGCAAGTTCCCTTCATCCTTGCACAAAAATCCATAGTGTGTGAGAGCACAAGAATTTTGGCGATCAAGCGCAATAACTTCAACAAAGCATTCAAATTCCTTCAAAATGAGACCTTGCATTTGGAGACATTTTCATCAAGATTGGTAGGCTCTGTTTCCAAAATAAATCCATAGAGATCAAGTGCATTTTAAAATTTAATTGTCGATCACATTATATTGGCATAAGACATCGCATCCTTTCCTTGAAACCTTCTAATTGATGAGGAGGAAGGGGAGGAGGCAAGAAATGGCATATTTGAGTTCTCTTTGTCGCCTAAAAAATCTCCCTGCACCCTTCTAGCATTCAGTATTTGAGACTGAGGAGATTGAGTGGCATGAGGTTTTTTCGATGCTGGACCCATTCCACATTCCACTCTTCAACACCTAGTTTTCCATGCTGCTTCACTTCACAACACTGCTCCATTAAAATAAAAAATAAAAATGCCAATGGTTACAGAGTTATTTCAAAAAGCTAATCATATCGTAACCTGCCATTAAACGAAGCTTTGGGATGAAAAGACTTACATTAGGGTAGTGCAAGACAAATTCTCGATGGCTACTTGTTCTGAAAGGAAAAACAACAAAAGTCTTAAATTCCCACCAAATTAATAAATGCATGGAGGGAAATATAAAAAAAAATTTCCACCAAATTAATATATGTGTGGAGGGAAATATATAAGGAGTTTGAAATGTTAAAGCTCCCACTAAATTAATAAATAAATAAAAACTTAGTGATCACTAAAAGAGGTAAAAATAAGGCACAATAAAACGCAAGGTAACAAAGAGGGATTTTTTACCTCTTCATCAACGCCAAATGTTGATAGCAAAAAAGAACCACTCCCTATGTTCCAGACATTAATACAAAAAATGATCACTTCTTATGTTCAAGTCTTTATTGCATATTGATATACATCTCTTCTCATTCTATGTCTATGTATCCTCATATATTTAATTATAAAAATACTATTTTGCAGTGTAAATGTGGTAGTGGTGATATTTGTCTAGAAGAAATATATATATATATAGATATATATATGTCATTTTTAATATTTAAATATATGACCTTTTAAAGTCAATATTAGTGAGTGTAATGTTGAAGCTCAACTATAAATATAGGCTATCAAAATAATAGTTAAAAAATAAATCACAATGTTGTCTATCTAATAGACGAAATGTATATATTTTTTTTCTAATTTTATTGGAAAAAATAAATTTTAAGATTTGGAATAATCTAACATTATTCATGTTTTTCTAAGGTTTTAAATCCAATCAAATATTCTTAAACACTTCTAATCATGGTAGGGCAATGAGAAAAGCTATGATCCAAATGTAATGATAATCCATGATTGAATTCCATTTGAAATCGTGGTTATAAATTGTTACATTTTGTGTGTTATTTAACATATTCTATAAATGGCTAGAGTTCAATCTTTGATAGATATCAAGTAATCAATCATTATTTTCAATCATCGCTTTGGTTGATCTCTAATAAGGTAAGAACAATAATCTACAATAATCCATTATAAAAGCTCACTTTAACATTGAGGGGAGAGGTTTGTCATGTTATGGTTTGGTAGTAAGTTGGAAAATTTATTATAATGATTGCCAAAGTTTAAGTCACAACTTGAAAATTTGTGCTCTTATAATGTTGACATATTCAACAGTAGGTGGAAGTCCTAATATAAATTGACAATACATGGATATGATGAATTTTTTTATCATGGCTTAGTTGCAATGACCATTTTGGTGAAGAGAAAACATGTGAAGGGGCGAGAAATTTGAATCTTGTGCCTCTCACTTGCAAGAGAAGTGACTTTGGAAGCACCCACTTAATATGGGAAGGGGATATTTATTTAGTTGTGGTCTACATATAAGTTGGATTTCTTACCTTAACGATGACTTGGGTTCAAGTATAATCCCAAAGTGCATGCTCTTGTTTGTTTGCTTTAAAGATTGGGTGCAAGTCCTAGCTAGAAGAAATTGATGGCCCATGGATGCGGCCATAATATTTCTAACACCAAATAATTATGGCCTTAGTTGTAGTAATCATTTCAATGTCCAAAGAGCATGGGGGGGATATTTGAACCTTACACATCTCCCATGTAAGAATAATGAGATTACCAATTGATTATATGATAATCCTCCCTAATTTTGGTGGGCCTTGAGGATAGCATGTGTAGACTTTAATCCATATTTCTATTTGAAATCAATGTTATGTGTGCATTACACACTAGTAGGGTACCCATGGTTGCCTTAAGGTATTGAGTTATGTTATTTGGCAAGTGTTGAGGAGACCACGGGTCAACATTGGTCCATATATATGTCGGAAAGGGTTGTGTTATGTGTGCATTGCAAATTCAACCACTACCTCTAAATGTTTGCATTTTTTCCTATGCTCATAATGAATGTATCTGAGTTAAACACTAGTATCCTAAGTTCAATGGATATGACCTTGATAATAAAAAAATGTAGATACACATGAAAAGTTAAGTCTTCAAATAAAGAAATGTGTCATCTACTAATTAACCAACACTTCTCCTTACAGGTATTCGTCATAATGTATTTGATTCAATTGTATACCCACTCTCATTTTTGATAATTTGTCAACCTTTGAATTTAATTCCCTGTAAATGTGGTCAAAGGATATAACCCTGAAGATTCTAATAAGCTCCATAAATCTAGTCATCCACTAATCCAATAAACAAGTGTTTAAGAAAGTATAACCTTTCAACGAATCTATATTAATAGCCTTTGAATCCCCTATCACTTGTAAGTTTAGATTGCTAAACTGACACAATTAAAATGACGAACATAAACGACTAATTTGTATTATTGTAGTACTTGTTAGGTAATTGTATTTTTGTTCCTAAACTAAATTAGTCATTTATGTTAGTCATTTTTAGTTGTATTACTTATTATCTAGTCATATATTTTAACCGGAGACTAAATTAATCATTTATGTTAGTCATTTTTAGTTGGGTCACTTAATATTGTTCATTTTTTGTAGTATTTCACTTTGAAAAGTTTTTTTGACTAGGTTTTTTAGTCGCCTAGTCACTAATTTCTCATTTTTTTACTAGTAAAAGGTATTTTTTGGGCCAAATTTTTCAATGATTTTGGTATCATGGGATGTGTATTCATTTTGGATTTTAAACTAATTATCTCTATGATCTTGGTCATTATTATAGGTGTGGGTAGTTAATTTCTTTTTGTTTATTTATTTATTTTTTTTCCTTTTTGGGGCTTATAGTTCAATATTTCTGACAATCATAAACCCTTAATTTTGGGATTTGATAAGAACATATTTCATTTCCATATATTTTAATCACAATATTGAACGATTAGGAAAATCTTATAAATTTATGAGGAAAGAAAATTAAACCTATGTTGCGCAACATAAAATTTGACTTGTGATGTGCAATGATAATGAAAATAAATTGCATATGAACAGTGTTAGTATTTCATTACTAGCAATTGGTAAAGACTATTGGAAAGGAAGATGAGCCAAAACACAAATTTCACACAAAAAAACACACGAGTTTTGGCTCTTCTATTGATCACACAAAACTTGATTATTACAATGAACCCGGTGAAGGGTATTTAACATTTTCCAACTAGCGACTCCCATAAAATAACTTGACATGCAACCACACACTAAATTTGACTATGACTTAACTCGACTTGACTCAACGCTCAATTAACTGACTCTCTAATTTTAGCCAACTCCTCATGCAGGAGTAATTAGTTTATTTTAACACTCCCCCTTAATGATGACCGCTAAACTAAGAAATGACTCATGACAACTCAAACATCCATGTTGGTCTATGTCTCACCTAGGCTTACAATACCCAAGTTTCTTTTGTGAAACTCAAACATCTTTTTCTAATGACTTAGTAAATATATCAACCAATTGATCACTAAATTTACAAGGCTTCAAGTGAACTTCTCCATTGCTCACAAGTTCTTTAGTAAAGTGATATATAGTATCAATATGCTTTCTCTTTTGATGAAACACGCTATTCTTGGATAGTGTAATCGCTAAGGTGTTTTCACAATATATTGATGTTGATCCTTCTTGTTTCTCCTTCAATCCATTAAATACTCTTCTTTACCATACTGCTTGACATGTTTCTGATGTTGCTGCTACATATTCTTAGATGCCCATGAAATCACACCTGAACCAAGATGGAATACATAACCAGAAGTGTTCTTCCTATCATGCAAGCTACCTGCAAAATCACGGTCGATGTATCCAATCAAATCCTTCTTTTCTGTGCTTGCATACGCTATGCCACATTCTCCAGTTCTTGCTATGTATCTCTTAATTATTTTTCCTGCACTCTAATGTGTATATTTTTGAGTCTCCATAAATCTGGAAATAAAACTCACTCCTTGCATAATATCCAGTCTTGTAGTTGTGAGATACATGGGGCTGCCAACCAATCTTTTGAATAGAGTTGGATTGACATCTGATCCTTCATCATCCTTGCTTAACTTTGTACCGATTGCAACTGGTGTAGGGACAGGTTTGTAATTCTCCATCCTGAATCTTTTAAAAAAATATCTAGCATATTTATTTTGACAAATAAAAAGTATGTTTTCAAATTTCTCAACTTCTATGCCAAGAAAATATTTCATGAGACCAAGATCTACCATCTCAAATTATTTCTTCGTGGTTTCTTTAAATTCATCCAATTCAAAATCACCTTTATAAATAATGTCATCAACATATAAGAAAACAATCAAAATATGTCCATGATCCTTTACCTTTGTGTACAAGGTAGGATCAATGCTACTTTTGCAGAATCCATTCTTGATCATGTAGTTGTCAAATCTATTATACCAAGCTCTAGGCACTTGCTTGAGTCCATAGAGAACTTTTTTCAACCTGTAAACTTTATCTTCTTTACCTTCAACTTCATAACCTGGAGGTTGTTGCACATAAATTTCTTCTTCTAGAATTCCATTCAAGAAGGCTAATTTCACATCCATCTGATATACTTTCCTCTTGTTCTGAGCTACTATAGATAGAACTACCCTTACAATATCCAATATGGCTACCGAAAGAAATGTTTCTCCAAAGTCTATTCTCAGCTATTGCGAGAACTCTTTTGCTACAAATCTTTATTTAAATATGTCAATTTCAGCTTTCTTATTCAAATTTGTCTTGTACATGCATTTTACACCAATGAGATTTTTATCCTTTGGCAAATCAACCAAATCCCATGTATTATTCTTTTCAGTGCTTCAATTTCTTCATCCATGGCTTGCACCCAATTTTCATCTCCGATTTCTTCTTCAAACGAAGAAGGTTGGATTGAAAACAACTTAAAGTTTTAACTAACATCCAAAGCATCATAAATATATTTAAGACTTCTCATATTTCTCTTACCATTTCTTGATTCATCACCTGATTGATTGCTAGGAGAATCTTGATCTTTTGATATGCTTGAAGATCCATGCTCCTCAGAAAATCTTGGAGTCCTTACTGGTGTGAATTTGTTTGGTGTCTGTTCTTTTGATCCCTGCTTCTCCTTGTTTCCTACATCATCTTCTTCCATCAGTGGTACTTGTGCATCAACTGTTTTATCTATCCTACCATTCCACAATTCTTGTTCTTTGAAAACAACATCTCAGTTAATTATGGTCTTCTTTGTGACACGGTTATACAATTTGTAGGTTTTTGATTGCTCACTATAACCAGTAAATATGCATTTTTCACTTTTATCATCCAATTTGCCTCTTCGCTCCTTCGACACATGTGCATAAGCTACACATCCAAATACTATGAGATGAGATATGTTGCAAGACATACCTGACCATGTATCTTTTGGTACCCTGTTCATCACACTGTTTGTAAGAGATTTGTTTATCATAGAAACAACACATGCAACTTCTTCTACATAATACTCATTAGACAAGTTTCTTCCTTTCAACATGCTCCTTGCCATATTCATAATGATTATGTTGTTTTCTCTGCTACACCATTTTGCTGCGGTGTGTACCTGGTTTTAAATTTTCTTCCAATTCCATGTTGTTTGCAGTAATCAGGGAATGCCTTTGAGTCATATTCTCCACCATGATTTGACCTTAATACCTTGATCTGTCGATCACTTTGGTTCTCTGCTAATGCTTTGAACACTTTGAAATTTGCAAAAGTTTTAGAGTTCTGCTTCAAGAAGTAAACCCAAGTATTTCTATTATATTCATGAATGAAAGTGAGGAAGTATTAACTTCCACCAATCGATTGTGTCCTCATAGGTCCACGCAAGTCTGTATGCACTAGCTCTGTATTCAACTCCCTTTCGAAAACTTTCATGGTGTTTCTTTCCCAATATGCAACACTCACAAGTACTAGCAGGTTCTTTGATGGGAGGTAATCCTCTGACCATCTGTTTCTGCTACAACAATTTTAAACCAAAAAAGTGCAAGTGTCCAAACCGAAAGTGTCATAACCAATAATCATTAGAACACGACACTGTAAAAGAACTGACCTGATCACTGTAATTCATGACTACATGAAAGAGTATGTTCCTTGTTATCTTCACCTTTTCTATTAGCTGGTTGCTTGGGGACTTGTCATATATAACACACTCTTATCCTTGAAAGATAACCTTGTATCCTTTCTGTGTCAATTGACCAACACCTATCAAATTATGTTTGAGACCAGGGACATAATATACCTCTAAGTTTGTCTTCGGCTCCCCTTGCTTGGTAAGAATGTTGACCACTCCTTTGCCATCTACATCCACAATCTTGTTAGTCCCTAACTTTACCTCTGTCTTCACAAATTGATCCGAATTCGCAACCAAATTCTTGTTGCCTATCATGTGGTTACTGCAACCATTATCTAATAGCCACATATTATCATAAGGTTCATGCATGGTATGACAAGCTAGGAACGTAGAGTTAATACTCTTTGTACTGACATTAGCTCTCTTGTTCCCTTGATCAGTTATCCTTTTTCTATAATAACGAGAATAGTGACCAAATTTATTGCAATAATAACATCTCACCTTTGATTTTTCAATTCTTTGGTTGTTGTTGAAGCTTTTGTTGGTGCTTCCACTTCCATGTTGATGCTCTTCTTGACCATCTCTCTAACCACCATGTCTTCTGCCTCATCCTCTACCTCTCGATCTACTTGTGCCTCGACCTCTGTCTCTTGAAATAGAAGCCTAACTTTTGAAATTGGTTTCTAAAGTGGAATCCTTATTTTTGTCTATCCTTGACTCATGTGATAGAAGTGATCCCATCAACTCATCAACTGTTAATGATGTCAAATCCTTGGCTTCTTCTATGGTTGCTACCACAACATCAAATTTGGTAGACAAAGCTGTAAGGACCTTCTCAACCATTGTTTGATGTTTAATTTCCTCACCAGAAATTTTTAACTGATTTATGACAGCCATGACCTGATTCATGAAAGAATCGATGTCATTTGTCCCCTTCATTTGTAGACTTTCAAAATCTCTCATAGTATTTTGTAACTTAACAATATTGACTTTGGTCATACCTTTATAGCTTGTCGCCAAGGTATCCCATTCTTCCTTTGTTGAAGGCGTGATCATAATTTTCTAAAACACTGCTCGGTCCACTCATTGCTAGACAAGCTGCAATGCTTGTGCATTCTTCTTTTTATCTTTTTTCCATAGATCTCTCTCTGCATTAGCTAGATCTCGTTCTTCTACTTCATCCTTAGCTTCTGAGAACCCAAACTAGACATAATTTCAAACATCATGAGCCTACAACGTGGTCGCCATCTTAATGGCCCACACATCATAATCCTTCCATGTGAATAGTGGAAACCGAAGCTAAAAATTTGAGAAAATCACCTTTCAGAAAAGTCTTTATCTTCGAATAATAATCTTTTTAGCTTTGAAAACCATCTTTCAATAACTTTTTATTAAAAACCTTTATAAAAATCCCTTTTATAATGAAAAAAATCTCTCTTTAAAAAAAAAAAAAAAGAGACAAAAATAAAACAAAACAAAAAAGAACCCTTAAAAAAAAATAACTTTCATATAACACTCTTACAAGTCTTTAAAAGCCTTTAATAAAAAACCTTTCACCAATACAAAAAAAACACTTTTATTAAGCCCCTCTCCTTCTACGTGTGACGTTTAAATAAAGGAGTTGTCTATAATGCGACTTTTTGGAGATTCCGGTGATGGAATCCGGCGGAAGAAATGAGGTTGAATCTTGATTTTTAGCAGTTAAAATGGTTTTTTAACTGCATATTTGGATTCAGCCCCCTGAAAAACCCCTGGGAGCTATTTATTGTGCAAAAACCAGCTATCAAACTTGGAATTCCAATGAATTGCTGCCGGATTTTGACCGGAAAAATCTGCCGGAAAGGCTTTCAAAAAGTCGCGTTATAGACTACTGCTTAAATAAAAAGTTAAATAACCTTTTAACGTATTAATGGTTCACGGCTTGTTTACGTTTTGCTTTTGACGAGATTTATAGTTTGACCTTGGTTAAAATAATCCACCACCGCACCTTTCTACAGGTAGGGCCAGCGCAAAAAATCAAACAATCCCCTAAGTTTGCTTCCTTCAACCCAGGTTATGAAAGAAGGGAATTTGTAGTTTGACCTTAGTCAAAATAATCCACCACCGCAACTTTCGACAGGTAGTACCAGCGCAAAAAATCAAACAATCGTAAGTTTGCTTCATTCAACGCAGGTTATGACAGAAGGGAAGGAGCGTTGAGGTTATGACAAGGGAAGGAGCGTTGAGGTTATGACAAGGATTGTTGAGCCCAAAGTGTTATGACAAGGGAAGAAGTGTTGAGCCCAAATTTTTTTAATTATCTCACGAGTTTGTAGCGTATAAATTATTTGATAATTTTGCAAATTGAAAAAATTATCAATTTTTTTATTGGTATTTTTTTTCAATAGTTTTACTGGTTCTAGATAAAAGATGCACTGAATTGAAAAGAAGGAGATGTAGCTCTCAGGTGAGGCCTGCATCTGGAGACTATGCTCACAAAACTTGAGAGATTTCTCTCGTTCACTCTATTACACATCAATCAAAGGATTACATCATTAAATACAATACTAGGAAATAGGAAGTTGTACCAAAACCCCATAACTATAGGAACTAATCCTAAACTAGGGAGAAAGTTACAAAAATGTAACCATTTTCTCCATTAATAATAAAATAATATTAATTATTCTCAATTCCCCCCCTTAATGGAGAAAGGGTTCTCCTGAACTCCTAGCATCTTTCTAAACAATTCAAATTTCACTCGTGCAAGAGGCTTTGTAAAAAGTTCAGCCACATTGTTACAAGTTTTACAGTATTCAACAACAATTTCATTTGACTGTATTTTCTCTCTAACAAAATGGAACTAAGTGTCTATATGCTTGGTGTTTTTGTGAAACACTGGATTGTATGCTAATTTGATGGTGCTCTGGTTGTCGCTTTTGATAGAAGTGGATTGCTTCTGTTCTTTTCCTGCATCTTTTAGAAGTCTCCTCAACCAGATTGCTTCACATGTTGCTGCACACAATGCTTGATACTCAACTTCACATGATGACAAAGCTACAGTACTTTGTTTCTTGCTGCTCCAAGATATGACCCCGAAACCTATGTTGAATGCATAACCTGTGATAGACCTCCGATCATCCAGGTTACCTGCCCAGTCTGAGTCTGAAAAACGTGCTAGAGTAACATCAGATACATCAGTGTATAAAATACCAAAATGAACAATACCACAAAGATACCTCAACATGCTTTTTGCTGCATTCCAGTGACTTTCAAGCGGTTTCGCCATAAATTGGCTCAGCACACTAACAAAGTATGCCAAGTCAGGTCTGGTTGTTGTAAGATATATCAGGCTGCCAACCAGCTGTCTGTACATTGTGGCATCTACCTCCTTAGTGCCATCATCACTGTTCAATTTCAGATTCTGCTGCAAAGGTGTTGTTGTTGATCTACACTGATCCATCCCAAACTTTTCTAACAGATTTCTAGCATACTTCCCTTGGGTAAGAAAAGTTTGCCCAGTATCTTTGAATACTTCTAATCCCAGACAATAGTGAAGGCTTCCGAGATCCTTCATTTCAAAAACTTGTGCCATAAGCCTTTTGATTCCTTTGATTAAATCAAATGCATTTCCTGTTATAATCATGCCGTCCACATACAAAGAAATCAAAACAATCTGCCCCTGGTTATTGTACTTGGTATACAAATTTGGGTCATTTAAACTTCTATGGAAACCATACTCTATAAAGAAAGAATCTACTTTTTCATACCAAGACCTGGGTGCTTGCTTTAATCCATATAAAGCCTTTTTCAATCTGCAAATAAGATGTTCCTGCCCCTGCTTCACATATCCTTCTGGCTGTACTAAGTAAATTTCTTCTTTTAAATCACCATTTAAGAATGCAGATTTGACATCAAGCTAGTGTAATTCCCAATTATATTTAGTAGCTAAAGCAATAAGCATTCTGATTGTATTTAGCTTTGCTACAGGTGCAAAAGTATCATCAAAATCTATACCTTCCTTCTGTGAATATCCTTTTGCAACCAACCTAGCTTTTAACTTATCTATACTTCCGTCTACATTCATTTTTGGTTTAAACAACCACTTACATCCTATAGGTGTTTTATTCTTGGGCAGCTCAACTAAATCCCAAGTATCATTTCTAAAAATTGATTCCATTTCTTCATCCATTGCAGCTCTCCATTCCTTAAATTGACTAGCTTCTTTATAATTAGAGGGTTCTAGAATGTTCAAAACTTTTGACATAAAAGCATAGTTTCTCAACTTCAATGGTAATTGAGTCTTCCTACCTGACCTCCTTGGTAGGGGAGGACTTACCTCAAATTTGTTTTCCTCTGTAATAACTGGGCCTGCTTTTTCACCTTCTTGCTGTTCTTCTTCATTTTCTTCTTTCTGCTCCTGTTCCTGCTCCCTCTCATCCTCGCTGCTTTCCTCCAACAGCAATGGAATGTGCCAATCATCTCCAACATCAGCTTTCCTTTCCTGCACCTGTTCATGAAAGACTACATCTCTACTAGCAAATGTCTTACGAGACTCAGGATCGAACAGTTTGTATGCTTTAAACTCTGTGCCATAACCAACTAGGATGCATTTAACTGCCTTACGGTCTAGTTTCTTTCTATCAGCTTTGGGTACATGTGCAAATGCCTTTGACCCAAAGACTCTTAAATGGTTTACTGCTGGTTTAAATCCATATAAGGCTTCAAAAGGGGTTTTGAAGCCAAGACACCTAGTAGGACTTCTATTTTTCAAATATACAACAGTATTTATCGCTTCTGCCCAAAACATATTAGATAGACCCTTACCTTGCAGCATGCTTCTTGCACACTCCACCAAGGTTCTGTTTTTACGCTCTGCAACTTCGTTTTGTTGTGGTGTATGTGGCACTGTATATTGCTGAACAATCCCGTGAATTTTGCAGTATTTCATGAATTCCTTTGATTTGTATTCTCCTCCTTGATTAGATCGGAGAATTTTAATACTTTTTCCAAACTGTTTTTCTACCAGGGTTTTGAACTCTACAAAACATTGGAAAGTCTGACTCTTCTTGTTTAAAAAATAAACCCAAGAATACCTAGTGCAATCATCAGTAAATAACAAAAAATAGTACGCTCCCCCTAGCGACCTTGTCTGCATGGGACCACATACATCAGTGTGCACTAGCTCTAAGATTTCAGTTTGCCTCCTCCTATCATGCACAAGAAACTGTTCTTTGTGCATCTTTCCTAGGGCACAACCATCACAGTTCAACTGAATGTTACGAAAGATGGGGAGACCTTTGACCATACCTTTCTTTTGTAACAACATAAGATCCTGCAGATTTAGATGACCAAACCTCTGATGCCAGAGTTGTTCAGCTGTCGACTCTCCTGCAACCATGGCTTGCTTCGATATACTTTTTGCATCCAACCTATATAGGCTTCCAACTCGCATGCCTGTTGCAACAATTTCATTCCTGCAATCCTTTATCACACAGTGAGTCTTGAAGAATTCGACATGCATATCTTGATCAGCCATCATGGATACAGATATGAGGTTTTTCTTTATTCCAGGTACATATAAAACATTTGAAAGGTGACTAATTTTTCCATTTGGAAACTTAACTGAAATCACCCCATGACCTTTAATCTGATATCCATTATCATCCCCTAGATATATTTTTGATCCATTTATAATTTCTTCAAGACTGTCAAAAAATTCCTTATTACCTATCATGTGTGAGGATGCTCCAGAATCGACATACCAGATGTCATCTTCATTCGATGCTGTAAGGGCACAGTCGACTGTGAACAGTCGGAATTCATGACTGAAGTCTTCTTCTTCAACAAAATATCCTCTGTGTTTTGGATTTACCTGTCTCCTCCTTGCCTCATCAGCCTGCTTCTTATGATAACAATCTCTCTGTATATGACCCATTTTTCCACAATAAAAACATTTCTTTTCATAATGATTTGCAAGCATACCTTTCTGAGAATGCAGATTCTTCTGTGTTGTTCCTCCTCTTTGCTTTGATTGCTGCTGTGACTGCCTTCCTTTAGATAGTCGTCGTTTTGCCACCAGTGCGAGATCGTCACTTTGGGTGTTCAGATTCAGGTTCTACCTTCGATCTTCCTCTTGCTGCAATATCGCAATGAGATCATCGAACGTGGGTGCTTTCTCCCTTTCCGAGACTCCAGTGATGAAGGTTTGAAAATCATCATGCATCCCATTCATTATAATTGCAACAAGGTCTTCATCAGCCACTGCCACTCCAATGGTCCCCAATCCGTCCTTAAAATCCTTAATTCGCGCTTCAAATGCAGTAGCAGACTCCCTTTCGTCCATTCTCATCGAAAATAGCTTGCTTTTCAGAGCCAAAACTCTGTTTGTATTCTGGGTCTCATAGAGATTTTTGATTTTCGTCAGATCTCGGCGGACGATTTACAATCTCTGATGTGTGCAATGACATTGTCTTTCACAGACATCTTCAGCAGGACTTTGGCTTTGTTTTCTCATTTTTCCCAGTCTTCCTTCTGTGTGGTTTGGTTTGTTGCAGTCGGCTTCTGCTCGTCGCCTGTCACTATAGCCCAAGCATTCACACCTTCGAGCAGAGTCTGGATCTTAAACTTCCAGTTCGTGAATTTAGATCTGTTGAGTTTACCAGACTCGTTAAGGTAAGATTCCATCGTGTTACTCATTGTGAATCTACTTAACAACAACAACAAAAAACATTACCTGTCAGATCGATCTATCACCTCTGCCACCGATCTGCAGTGTCTGGCACTCTCGCTCCTATGAGAAACTTCGGCGTTTCCAACACAGCCAAAACAATGATCTGATCACAGTTGATCCGATCCACCTCTCCCGGATTGATCTGCCACTTCACCGATCCTGCTCTCCTTACAGATCGCCAACACGAAGTCGAGTTTTCCCGCAGATCTCCTCTGGCGCTTTCCCGACCTGTCTCTCCCGGACTGATCTGCACCTCTGCTGATCTGCTCCGTTTGCAAACCGCCAAACGAAGTTCACGCTGTTTAGGGATCTCCTTGGCGCTACCCCGAGCGAAAAATCCGCGCTAATTAAAAATTGCTTAGAGTAAAAAGATTGGTGCGTTTTTCCCGGTAAAATCCGCGCTAATCGGGCTTTCTGGCGATTTAGCGCGATTTCTCCCTGAAATTTCGCGCTCTAGCGCGAATTTTCCTCGAAATTCCGTGCTCTAGCGCGATTTCTCCCTGAAATTTCGCGCTAATCGGTCTTCTGGCGCGACTGTCAGTGCAAAATCCGCGCTAATCGGCCTTTCTGCTCAGAAAAAAAAAAAAAAAATCGAGTCTGAGCCAGGTGTTCTGCAGTCCACCTGCTCAATCGAGCACAGAGCTCTCGTGTACACACACAGCCACACAGGCAATTCCGCCACACAAGTAAGCTAGCTTCTACAGGCACTTCAGCCTCACAGGTGACAAAGATTAGGCTCACTCAATCTGAGCTCTGATACCAAGATAAAAGATGCACTGAATTGAAAAGAACGAGATGTAGCTCTCAGGTGAGGCCTGCACCTGGAGACTACACTCACAAAACTTGAGAGATTTCTCTCGTTCACTCTATTACACATCAATCAAAGGATTACATCATTAAATACGATACTAGGAAATAGGAAGTTGTACCCAAACCCCATAACTATAGGAACTAATCCTAAACTAGGGATAAAGTTACAACAATGTAACCATTTTCTCCATTAATAATAAAATAACATTAATTATTCTCAACTGTTCTACGGATTTTGTGATCGTTTTTAGCTTCTATATCAATGTGTAGAAAAGAGCCAAAACACAAATTTCACGTACAAATCACACGAGCTGCGATTCTTTTATTGATCATTCAAAACTTGATTATTACAATAAAAGTGGTGAAGGATATTTAACCTTTTCCAATTAGCTACTTACCTAAAATAACTTGACATACAACCACACACTAAATTTGACTATAACTTAACTCGATTTGACTCAATACTAAGTTAAGTGACTCTTTAATTATAACCAACTCTTCGTACGAGAGTAATTAACCTAAGAGAGTAATTAACGTATTTTTAAAAAACTACTAGAGAAAATTGAAACTAAATTGAACATGAATATTCATAGTTTATATCGATTAATTCATTACATGAGTTCGAGTGATATGTAACACATTTTATTTTACATGATAATATTTGGTTTCACTTTATTTATTTCGGCTCACAAGTACAACCAGTGTCTAAGATGAATAAGGAATGTCAACTATCTAAGTTTTTATCTTCCGTGAAGCAATGATTTAGTTACTTCCACGGCCATGACCAACACAGGCACCAAAAAATAAAATAATGAGTAAAGTGCAGTGCATAGAGAGTAATCATTTCTACCAAGCAATGTTCCTTGAACTACATATCACTTTGTAGAGCATACCTATGAGACCGAGCTCGAATTTACGCTGCTTCCCATAGGCGTGTGATAAGGGTACTGTATTGTAATCTAAGTTACAGGGTTCAAAAGGGTACTGTATTGTAATCTAAGTCACAAGGTTCAAAGTGTATCAGTCAGTATATTGTTGAAAAACTATCTTATGGAACTTACCTATAAGTAGAGAGCATGAATCCACTTACTCACAACCAAAACAAATTTAGTGATTAATGGTGAACACAAATTTAGCAAGTGCTAAGAATAATGAAACTTTATTGTCTTAATAGATTTTTAATTTTTAATTTATAAAGGTTTAAAAAAAAAATAACCCAATATTATTTAAATATT
>APFE030546431.1:23534-49353 GCA_000404065.3 Pinus taeda
TAGTGGAAGGAGACCATATCCTACCTAAGATTCAATTTGAGAAGGAAAGTTGGGAATTTGGATAAAATAGAAATAATGAATTTTATATTAAATTCATAGTTTCCAAAATGAAGGTATTCACCAATATTTCTCAATATTTTCAGGTACTGTAAACATTAATAGAATTTGCATGATAAGATTTAAGTGGGGCATTCCATAGATCCCTCCTTCAAAAAACTTCATCCCGAAGTTAGAATGGAAAGATACAAGGAGTTTGAAAGCATAGCAAACCAAAGAAAGTTATAGCAATAAACTTTGATAAGTCAGTCAATGACATTACTTCCCATGAAGAGTCTCCAACTGATCTATATCCTCCTATCCATCCTGAACTACTTCCGTTCCCACCCTATCCATCCTCTTTTGCTTTATCAGTGGCAACAACCATACTAACCATTCATAAAACCGACATGGTGGAAGCATCGAATATATTGACCTAACTTCCTCAGTAGGAAACTGACAATCGTCATCAAACATCTAGGGGAGCATGTCCACCACTGCCCTCCCATGATTCCAGGTTTCGGAGGATACACAGTGAGAAATGCCTCCACCCCTCCTTCAGAACTAGGGTCAACGCCCTAACATGGACCACACTACAGAGCTGGTTGGACTTGTCATCAAATAATCCAGTCAGATCATCTTACCACCTATCATTTGCATTTTCCTCATGTCATAAGAGTACATATCAAGTAGATACCTAATGTAGTAGAACAATGTACATTATACCTTCCCCATGAGATGTCTCGACCTTCCCTTAATGGAAGAGTAGATCTCGGCTATCATATAGTTCTTTCCCCCTACAGGTTAGCTCTCATTCATGCATTTATATAACAACAAGATATATATTAATAATGTTATTAAGTCCAGTATCCACGTGTCAATCTTGCAGTTAACATTGGAAATAAATCATAAATTTACTAAATCATTCATTTAAACAAATCATATCCACTTGAGCCATATATGAAACAAAATAATTCTAATAAGTCATGCACTAGATAATTCACCACTAAGTGAGTCATACATTTAGGCCATACATCAACCATTTACATCATCAATATCATTCTGTCAATTGATTTATATAAGTAGTTTCACATGTCCAACCAAATGTATCAATATTACATAATAACATGGAACTGCAAAATAGAGCCTTAGCATGGGTAGCTATTTAAGTCAAAATGGGAATCACAGATGCTCATATGACAACCTTGTGAAACCCATTAATAATAGTTAGAGTCAAAACAGATTCAACTATCCACCATGGAAAATAGCATTTGAACTCGGATATGCTATAAGGTGGTACCAAAACCAAAATATTGGCAAGCAACTGACTAGTGCACTATCAATTCCACTAGGAGGTGCTAGTATAAGTTTCATGCATATAAATACCTTAGTGAATATAAAAGTCTCACTATTCCAATTTTCTGGCTTTTCATCTTCCAAACCAATTAGTTAACTTGAAAATAAAAGACTCAAAATTTCAAACACTGTTTCCCTCATGATTTTCATACTTTTCTTTTTGTAAATTGAGAGAAATGTCCTCTAAATGTCAAAGTTTTTATATATTTAATCATTTTTTACTAGTACTAAAACAATTTCATGATATATATATATATATATATATTGGAGCTCACAATATGACTATACAAATGAGAAATAAATAAATGAACGAAATAATTTCCTTTGCCCTACTGGTATTAGTATTTCCCTTCTAAATGGCACTGCATTTCTAAAGATGCCTACTCCTTTCAAAAGTGGCCAGTGACCACAAAAGTTGCGAAGAAAGTTGAAGGTCCTTTTATCCAAAACTAGAGACACATTATTTTTCACAGCATTTTTATTCAACACTAGAATAATGGTAAAAGTGTATTCTAATATTTTCACTGGTCTTTTATTGACTAAATAATCTTCCATTCTAAAATCCCAAATTCTCTACAAATTGATCTTCTCATTTAATTTAGGATCATTAAAAACAACTATCACAGTAAGCCTTACACAAGTCCATGGTATTCAATCTATGTTTTCAATAGAAAATTCTACCACTCATAGAATAATCATTAACGTGACATATAGGATATTTCAACACATCCTGATTTGAATTCCCATGCTTCATAGTCATTTACTTCTCAAACTCGAGATTTGTTATTATGACTTCCTCCATGAAGAAAGACAAATATACTATTTGAAAGATAATCCTACTATCCAAATGGAAAATCTACTGTATCTCAAATAAGAATAATGATAATCTGCTATCAATAGAATTAAAATCCACCCTCGTATGTAAAATATAACTGACTACATTCTTTAGATTGGGACACTTTTTGGGTATAAATTACTGGCTCAAAAACTGCAATTTTAATTGCAAATATTGTTCACACCATCCATATACTTAATAGACACTGAGGTTGGCAACAAACAAGACCCTAGGTACAGATTAGTGAGAACAAAACTGCAATTTTCAATGTAAATATAGTTCACATCATTCTTCAATCAGAATTCTAAGACCATTACAGAGTTTGTTCAAAACATTCAACTGACACATCCTTCAGCCAAATTTAATCATTGTGATGTGCAGACTTAACTATACAATTAATGAACTTGGGAAGCATGTTGAAATAGAATAGCTACATCTTCACAAACCAATCATCATAGCTTGACCATAGATCTCTCTGAATGTCGAGAAAGCGACCTTGCCCATAACCATCGATCTATCTGCAACCTGCTAAGTTTCCTGTCATTAATTATTTGGTTCATGTGCCAAAGTCATCCAATGATAATCATATAGTTTCCATGCATCTTCTTAGATAACAGAGATATAATGAATCATCAAAGTCATTGGATCAACATCCTTCATGAATCTGCTCATTTTAAGATGAGACAATATCATGGTACAATTGTATCAACAAACTTCCAATCACCAAATCCCAACAATACGCATGCACGGGAACTCTCTCTCACATGCTCTTCCTATTTAACTTCTAAGAAATAATATATTCAACTGACAACATCAATAGTAGTATCATACCTACATCAATAGTACCCTTATATTACTAATAGCACAAGTACTTCTAACTATTTGAAGATCCTAAGAGACTATGATCAGAATTTTGCCTTGGAATGATCTGCTCTATTCCTTTTGCTTCGAGTTTGATTATGCTAAAGTGTCTTATGCAACACTGGTTCAGAGTTCTAGCCTTATTAGCACTATTCCTAACATTTTCTACCACAATCTAGATGGTCCAAAGAGAACCTAAGAAATAGATCAATTCAAGTTATGCCAAGTTACTTCTTAGCCACAAGTTTAAACTTTAGAACATTTTATCATAGGCTAGATCATTGGTTAAAACATTGTTGGTGCTCTGTTTAAGCATTGTGTGCATTTTACCTGCCTACCAACACCTCATTTCTGATTGTTGGGTTATAGTTTGCCATGTAAACTGCTACAACTAAATTTCTCCCTGAACGCAGAGCTGGTCAACATACAACATTAATTATTCATTTATGGCCTTGTAGGTCCACTATATGGGTTTGAATGTAGTGCAATAGCATGGTACAGGCTACAACCATATATTCTCAAGGCAGTGCACTTTGGCATACTTTATAGCCACTACATGCTAATGTAAATATTTTATAACAGTCTTGCAATTGGGAAATATTGACTAGAAGGAAAGCGACTTTATACAACCATTAAAAATTTTGTTTATAAATGCATACAGGTTGTTCTTTTGTGCTTTGTTGATTAACTACAGCCTGTGTACATTGATCAATTAACTACAGCCTTCACTCTCCAAACACATGGAGACAATTTAGTTAGCATGATATATTTATAAATGACTAATTGCACCCTTGATTACAGTGATGTCAATGAGAAGCTGTATCAGTAATTGTTATTTTGCTTGAAAATATGCATATATGATTTTAATGAGCAAAGAAATGGTCAAATGAAGTATTGTGTTTGCACATTCAAACACAAAGAGGGAATTTTTTATTTTTATCTCAACAGAATACTAAAGAAGACAGCAAGGAGAATTGTTTAGGATGGGCTGCTCGAGATCCATTAGGTGTTTTGTCACATTACCAATTTAACCGAAGGTAGGCATTATTTTTTTTTAAATCTTCTTGTAGTTATATGGTTGATTGAATTTTAATATAGAAACTGCACTTCATTCTCATCTTACAAGAAAAGGACATAATAGCATTTGCATTTATAACAATTGTCCATCATAATTTCAGCTGCAAATTATGTAAAATATTTAAGCACGTGATTACCAATCAAAATTAGAACAGAAAACAAAAGGAATCAGCCTAGGAAAAGGATTATGTTGGATTGTTGTGATGAGCCTATTGGTATATGAGTTTATGGAACAGTTTAATAGTGACCAGAAGATGAACATCTAGTGTACTATATCGTCTCTGCTGTTAGTACTTGGGACAATGTTGAGGAAGACACTCGTGATGAAGACAACACTAATGCAGATTATAGGTTTTCACATAGGTGATTTGCTTTATGGAAGCTTTTAAGAATGGCTTGATGAAGATTGAAATTTAAGCATGGTCTAAAGACCATACAACTTATCCACTAGATTCACTCATGAGTCTTCTAGAAGTAATGAACTTATAATGATGATTGTTATAAGTCAGGTTAAGAGGGCTTCTAAGATAGAAAGAAAGGGATTTCAATGGAGGAAGTTCAATTTGGAAATCTTGAAAGAATATTGCAGTTATAAGAAATTGAAACTGCTTGGGAGGAAATTTGATCATGTAGAAAGATTTATGGGCCAGGAGTTCATACTGGTTCTTATTACAGAAAACAAAGAAGAGATCGATTTTCTATAACTGGTAGAGGTATCATCTGAAGATGCTATAAAGGTCTAATTTCCAAGATTTGTACTTGGTACCCACTTAAGTTGTGGAGTAACTGATATGATTCCAGTCATAGCAATGCAAAGATACTCGCCTACATGTAAAAACAAGAGAAACCAAGACAGGGAAAATCAAAGTATGCATGCAAGGATTTAATGTTGGAGAAATCTCAACCTCTTGTACTGATATACGATGATGTAATTAAGGATGATAGCATGGAAATAAAAGTTGGAAGTCTTTATGGGAAGTTATTAGAGAACAAGCTTCTTGTTTTAGACAATCTTCTTTTGAAGAATCATCATTTTCTCAGGCTGTAGAAAACCTTTTTGCATTATCATTTTTGGTGAAGGATGGCAGTGTTGAACTAACCATTAGTGGAAATGGTGAACATTTGATTGTTCCTAAGATTTCTCCAAAAACTGAAGATAGGTCAAGAGGTGTACATGATACATAGTTTGCCATTTGTATTGATTATTCAGAGTGGAAGAGGTTTCAGTGGGAGAGAAGGGATCCTACAAATACAAGATTGTTGTTAGATCTGAATTTAGAGCCAAAGAATGAATTTCAAGATATGAAAGGCAATATTTAGGTAACTTGGGGAATGGAGAAGTAAGCATGGTTGATGTTGTGAATCTTGAAGATTTGGATATCTTGATCATGTTAAATTTAGTACAGCTGAACATTAAGGTAGCTGGTAGTTTAATTTCCCCTCTATGATAGGTTTGGAAGTGGAAGGGTTTCTAATCTAGTTTTCTTATTTTTGTATATATAAACATGTCAATAATTTGAAGGGTTTATAGTCCAGATATTCTATTTTGTATGTATAAATATGTTTAATATATAGGATACAAATTGTTTACAAGTTTCATGATATATAATTGGATTTTCTGATTAAGTCATGTTTGCTTAATTTTCTTTACTCTAGTATTAGAGTGATAGAACTTGCGTCTTTGAAGGATTTTCTTCCCTGTATATTTTGATTTGATTTTCATATTGTAAGTCAATCATTTGAAAATTGCCCTCAATAAATGATTATCCTCAGATACTTGTCTTGGTCTTATAGGCAATTTATTTTATAGTGATATTTTTAAATATTAAAATATTTATTAGTTTCATCTTCCAAAATTGTTTGAATTACGATTTAAAAGTTGTTGCAAGAACATAAAAGTTATACAAATTCCTATTCACGGTACCAATCTTAGAATGGGAGTCTCCTTTTGCATATCGGTTCTCCAGGAGATCAACAATGCTTCACGACTTCATTAGAAGATGAAGGCAATTAAACCCCACAACAAGTTTGAGTGCAAGGATTCAAGGCCTAGAAGACTCAATCCCTCAGCACTGATACTATGTTTTTGTGCCTTATTAAAGCCTCACTATTGCCATGAGTTCCTTACAACATTTCGCTAACTTTAGTTGTGGATAAAATTACCTACGGATTAAGATGGTCTCATTGTATAATGGCTTGTAGCTTTTATAAAGATGGTCTCATTGTATAATGGCTTGTAGCTTTTATAATTTGCATCATGCAAGATTAACAGAAAAGATGAACCTATTGTAACATGTACTAGTGTATTTTTATCACAATGTTACCTATTATAATGCTATATTCAGGGCAATCATTTTCTTGAAGCAACATGAAAACCTCTGAAGTAATGTCCTTGTTAGTTGTCAGCTAACAATCCTTAAGTTTGCATATCTTCTATGGAGAATGTTAGGTCATCAATGATAGATACGAGTATGCATGCTATGATAATGTGTAGAATAGAAGGGTCACAAATGAATATGAAACTTCACACACATGCTGTTGGGAGAGGATATACCTTTGGAATCATAAACGTTAACTATAAACTGCATCTATATTTCAACTTGGAACCCTTAATTAGTAGAATATAAGGTATTCTAAGTAGGATTGGTAGGTAACGAGAGTTAAGGAATCAAATGAACAATGAAAAGCATCAAGTGAGGGTAGTCGATGCAAAATATAGAGTATATTTTCTTTTGACGTATAACCATGAAATTCTAATACTAGGTACACTGGCACTGGCAACTACAATAGTTATATAACATTTTGCATCCAATTTCTACTTAGTATTTTACATGGCATGTTATTCTCCCTAAAATAAGATCACAAGAAGCATCATAGTTTTATTTTTTCCAATGACAACACGACTTGTCTAAACATAGAGCAATGTCAACCCAGCCTAAAATTTCTGTATTTTCATTTTGTTTCTGTCTTTTCTCCATTACAAGAGTGCTCTTTTAAAAATCCAAAAGGAAGGTGTAATGCTCTCTACTGAACAAAGATTTCAAATGAATCTGTATCTTTGCATTCAAACTACAAAAATAAGGGGTTTACTTGATATCAAAGAGGGATTTGCTTGATAGCATCAACAAACAGAGTCACAAATTTTTGATCAAGGAATGTTATTATATTGAAGCTTGATCAAAGGAGAGTATTCCCTCAAAGAGGCCTATGAATATTGCTCTATGTTTTGGACTTATCAACACAAGGGTTATAATCTACAGGGATATCTCATTGTCTCTTGTATTTGCTTCTCCGCACTTACAATTATCAAAATCTTGTTCATGTTATGTTGTTTCTGTTGGATTAGAAATATAGTATTGCATTTCATACATCTCAATTTTTCATTGACAAAGAGTAAAGTGAACTCACTGTAATTGCCACTGTCAAGCAACCTATCAAGTACCAAGCCAATTACCAAATTAGACTGCAATCTAGTCCCCAATAGAATAAAGCCTGATTTAGAAGTAGAATTCCACATGTTGAAAATTTTTGAAATGGCGACTCAAGCACAAAATAGAATAGAGTATGAACAAAATTTTCCGGGCTAGAAATTTTTCATATTCTAGCACATTGATGAAAGCATTGATCAACATGCCTCTTTCCCCTCTAACTCCTCCACTGATAAATCACATCAGATTCTCTTCAGCTGGTTAGACTAAACTAATAGTGTACCCAAAGTTTCATGTGCATTTTTGGAGGGCCAACAAGGGCTTAAGGTAGGTGGCTTGCATATGGGTTGGATCATATGTGAAAATACTACAAATGCTACCAATTATACTTTAACACAAGTAGCTTATATTTTTAAGTAAGTAGCACTAACGAAATGCATCCTGAGGGGGACAAACGCTCTGTTTAAACAAATATGAATGTGTAAGTAGAAGACATCTATCAACCCAATATTCTACACATTTTCTCACAGTTGCAGCTAAAAGAAGATAAAAAATTATAGAAGATTTATGTAAATGACCAATACACATCGGAAAACCCTAGATTGCATATAAATTCCAAGCTAAAACCTCACATAAACAAAGTTTCTTCAAATTAGTGCTCAAAATTGCCAAGTCAACAACAGAAACCCTCCTATTCAGAATTGCAGATTGTGCAGTATTGTTGCTAATACTTTAGCATAAGTAGCTCTAAAAATGCCTCCCAAGGTACAAGCATCCTGTTTAACGAAGGATAGAGAAAGGATTGGCATTGTAGCCCGAAGCCCACAGATGATCCCTTAAGACTTTAAGTTCTGATAATTAACTACCTTCAAGAGGGAAGTGATTTCATACACTTTATTGAAACATGTGACCAACCGGACTAACTTAATGGCCATGACCAGCCTAACTTATGTACCATGACACCCTCTATTAAAAAACATCTCCCTCTTGAGAAAACAACCACATGAAGTAACAAGAATCAATCCTTGGTGAGAACATAGTAGAGCCCCACTTTCATTGACACGGTTGATCTCTCGTGGCTCCAAGATAAAGAGAGTAAGAAGTAGAAAGTATCACTTTAATCTTTCTCCACAGTGTCTGAAAGAGGCAGTTCAAAGAAACTAAATCTTTACAGCAAATTCACGTATATCACCATTACAATAACATAAACCCTCAGATTGTGTATAATATATAGGCTAACACCTCAAACAAAGAACATTTCGTCAAATTTACACTCAAAATGGAAATCCAACAACAAAAAACTTAAAATTTAGCGACTACAAGCCACTAGATCCTTAATTCCTATCAAATTTAAATTCAAAACAGAAATCCGATAATAGAAACCCTCAAACTCCATCAAATATACAGATTACAACACCCTATGAAGTCAATTTTCATCAAATTTAAACTTAAAATCGCCATTCGAACTCCATATGGAGCCCTTCCCTTCCAATTTACACAAATAATGAAAATTTCACCTATCAAGTAATGGCCCGGTCAAACCGTCTAAAATCGGCGAAAAATGATATTATCCACAGAAATGGAAAACACAAAATAACGAAAAATACAACTTCTCTTCTTCCATGAAAAACAATCAAAGGACTGAGAAAAATCTTTTGTCATCCGCCAACATTAAGTTTCCACCAAATTACGCTCTAAAGATTTCAATTTCCAGGCATTTGTGGCCAAGTTTAAGCACTCGGCGGTCATAAAATAAGATCACAGAAGACGGGAAGCTCAACTTACCTTTGACCACCTCTGCTAGACTTTGTTGGTCCCTCTATGAACCGCACTTGCCCAGATTTATCTTGCAGAGAGTCTAATATGTATGTTGTTCTCAGATAATTGGCTAGTGCAAAAAAATCAATTATGTAAAGGCCAGTAGACATGGGTGAGGATTCACATCAAACGACACGGAAACTTGTGGAAGTATAAATTGTGGGTTTAGTGGGCTTTGGGTCCATATTTTGAACCAAATCTCTGATACCATGTGTAAGGCCCTATCCTAGGGTCTTCTAACAGATCTATGTTCTCTGGAATTTAAACACAATAAGAGGCAATAATTTACTTTCTTACAAGACTTTTAAATAATGAAAATTTTACCATTTACATTCTAATCCCTATAACTTATAGTGAACATTTCATTTCAATAATTTACATGAGTAATCTATGCACAGAGGAATACCTATATTGGTGGCTGGTGGAGATACCCTTGAGCTTTTGCAACTGTTGAAACACTTCTCTTGACTAACACAACTAGATTTACCTCCCATCCAACTAGGAAATAATTCCTAGCCCAAGAAACCTCCACAGGTTAGCCCTACGAGCCCAATTCCAACGAGATGTAGTGTTTCCAAAATGAATAATCTAAACCAAGATAAACAATATTTCCCTCCTCTCAACTAACCCAAGAAACCTCCACAGGTTCCTTAGGTCTACAAAAATCACAACAATCCTAAAATCATAGCCAACCCCAAAATCTAGCAAGACCTGACATAGGTCAGTATTGGGACGAGGACAGAGTGGACAAAGTCGTAGATTTATTGTAGGAGTATCAGGACTTGTTTCCCACCAAGTTCTTTGATCTAAAGGGGATAGTAGGTGATCTCCTTGTCATGAAGATCACTATGAAGCTAGATGTGAAGCCAATGAAGCAGCACCCATACTGGTTGAATCCTAAGTACAAGGAAAAAGTGTACGAAGAATTGGATAAGATGCTTGTAGTCAGTATTATTGAACCTGTCAAGGAATTAAAGTGGGTTATTCCTATGGTGTTTTAGGAAAAGAAGATGAAGGGTGAAACTTGGATCTATGTAGATTTAATAAATTCAAATGATGCTTGTGTTCATGATCCATTTCCTATGTCATTCATAAATGAAGTATTAGAGAATGTTGGAGGTCAGGAAGCCTATTCATTTACCGATGAGAGTGCATTTGGGTATGTGGGGGGCTACCTAAAGGGCCACCCCCTCATGAGGTCTAAAACATCTCACACACACACCCAAGAATCACTGATACAATCCGTTGCATCACTAGACCATCAAGTGTATGAATCACGAACATTAAACAAACAAGTAAAAGGGAAATAATGAGTCCCTCTACTCAATTTGAGGAGCTGAACAAGAATGGAAGTTGGAACCAAGATACACTGCCCTCTAGGTCGTTCTTCTAGAATAAATGAGCTAATGTCGAGAGAATAGGGCCCATGATAGGTGAGGCAATGATGATCCTCAACTAAGGCACGAGGGAAAATAGTAATGTGACTGATGGAATGACACTAGGGATGATGGAAAAAGTGGTACTGAGGGAAAAACAAATGACTTCCCTTGTCAAAGCATAAAGTGCATGGTTGACCTGGCAATAACTGACTTAACTCCGGAGGGGATGGGGATAGTATGACTGGAGGCCAAAATGGGCAACACATGATGAATGATATGCAAATATGGATGGAATAGTGTGACATGATATAATGGGACGTGAAAAAGACTCCATGGATGCAAGGGTGACTCATCGTGGATGCTCTGAACAAGGTTGAGATGATGATGCTACCACACAAAATAGGCTCGGTGGGGACCACGAAAACATGAGTAAATGATGGTTACTCATGATGAAAATTAACACATGGTATGACAAGTATAATAAGGGGAGGTGGTCCTTAAAGTACAAGTGTCTCTTTATGAATAAATTTGATTTTGAGAGGCAACGAAGTGACCCTTTTTGGAAAAATGGATTCCTATTGAAGTGTCAAATCATCAAAAGAAGTGATGCAACCTACCTAAATGCATGACAAAAATAAATACCCACAAATCAACGGGAGATGTTATGGGTAAAATTTCTTAAGGTAGAGTGCACTGGGAGAATTAGGAAGGAAATGGCCTTCAAAATCCTCAAAAATATGCCCCCTTGCCTAAGTGCAAGGGTAATCAAGGATAGACATAGCTTCCATGATGTCCTCATCAGACTAGAAGATGAGTAGACGGAACGAAGACATACTACATGATGCAGCAGTGTTACCTGGTGCATCAACCTGAGAAAGAAGGTTCAAATACACATCATCTGGAATGGTAGATGATGAGCTAGAAGATAAAGGATCTATGTATCTTGCGACTTACAATTCTGTCGAAAGAGGTTCAATAGAAGCACACGCAAAAACCTCAGAAAGGTTTGCATGTGAGGAACTCAAGGATGATGACAGGTAAAGGATATAACCTGTGGTGCCATCATCTCAACATTGGGGGGAGGGATCACGATGGTGCGAATAGAGTCCGTCTATTCTAGTTGACTAGGGGTACCAGAATCCATAGGTAGAGGAGTAGGGGTTCAAGTATGAGTGGCCTCGTATTCATGAAGTGCTTCAAGGCAATCACAAAATTCATTGAGACGAGGGAAATAATGGGAATAGAGACCATGATGATCACATAGGCCACAAGGGTAATTTGTGCACAACATTCTGAGTTTTTTGGGTGGACCAATCACTACATGGACTTTCAAGTATATTTGACTCAATGAACATTTCATGAACCAAAGGTTTGAGATGAGGAAGCTCGGGACAATTATTGGTGGTGTGCCCAACAACTTTACACAAAACACACACAGGTGATGGCTTTAGGGCCTTATGTGTTGAAGGAGCTTTGGGAGCCTTATCTTTCGATTCTTTGCTCTTACCTTTACATCCATGTCTGGATGCTTGTGCAATAGGAGTGGGTTCATGTTGGCATTTTGATGGATCTGAAGCTATGACAGGGATTGTAGGGACCAGTTGAACTGGGTTCAGAGCATGGTAAGGTCTTAGCTGACCAGGAGGAATGCTTGCAAGGGGGTCGATGTACCATACTGGGATTCCCAAAGTCATGCTAGGAAGGACTAGCAAAGCCATGACAGGGACAGAAAATACTCCCAGAGGGGGGAAGAAAAAAGATATTTGGCCTATAGGGTAATGTCCTAGAGGAATAGCTCCTGGAGAGTTGAGATCTGGAGGAACAATTCTTGGTCGAAACATAGGAGAGGCACCCACAAATGGAGGAGGTCTTGGGGGGGTGGATCTATAGGGCTCAGCTGGGATGACAACAATGGGGTGCTGAGGAGCTGCCTATTGATTGGATGTACCATATTGCTTGAGAGCAACCCATGATGCTTGTAACATGCAAACACTCATAGAGGTAGGATTTGAGATGAGAGGGGGAGGACCAGGGAAAGCATCAAACAATGAGGAATCTTTATATACTCCTGGTGAAACATCGGTAAGATGAGTTGGAGATTGCTTATCTAATAAGGATGTGATAATGGACTCCGGGGAAGTCACGAATGTTGGCTCATAGTAAGTCAATTGATCAATGGTAATGATCTTCCCGTCATGAGGGAAGCACATATTTCGAAACACCGTGGATGCGATGGCCGAGATGGCATATGTGTAACTACGACCTAATAGAATGTTGTAATCCAAAGGAGCATTAATAACCTCAATGTTGACATGAACAGTCTTGCCGACAAGGGTCATTGGACAATTGCGGTACATGTCAAGGGGTTGGGATGAGTGTCTGTCCCAAGCACGCAAATTAATGGTGGAGGGGGACAACTCAGGTGACTTGAGTTGTTTCCAAATAGTAGCGGACATCACATAGGTGGATGCTGCTTTGTCAATAATGCATCGAGAGATGATGCCATTACAGACTCAGACTGGTATCTGGAAAGAAACGGATGAAGGAAATGGGGGTTGTTCTGATGTATCAATAGGGAAGACAATAAAACGATCATCATAAGGATCTACTATGCCGAAGGTAGTTAGTAGAGATTTATTTTGAAATGGGCATGACTGGAGGACTTCCAACATCGACATGGCAGCAGGTGATTGCGCAAAGTCATCTACTATACACTATGTATGGGCAACTTGGTTAGAAGCCGCATTACAGCATAATGGTCCCTTTGGGATATTTGGAATGGCCTCAAATTTAGGTTGATGGATATGTAACAGACCATTTGGTGTCGTAAGAGGCTCAACAGATACTTTGGTTTTGGACTCAGTGGCAGACAAAGTCGATGGCTTGTCATATTGATGTGACCAAGTTTGCAAGTTGATATCGGAGGGATTAACCTCATCAGAATTAATCATAAGGATATGGTATTCATTAGGACCAGAAGGTTGGGGGGGATGGGTTGCTTGACCTGGCTGAGGATGAGTAGCAACAAATCCTTGCTGAGGGAAAGGATTTGTAAGCACTATCGGCTGAGATGGCATGGGATTCTGAGGTGATTGTTGACCTCTAGAAGCTGCTTGAGCTTCCCACATAAGGTGCATCTAGGGTAAGAGAGGACACTCATGTATATAATGGTCATGTTCACCACAACATGCACAAGGCTTGTTCGTACGAATAGCCTTATTATTCTTGGGTTGGCTGCCTTATTGCTGGTTGTTGGTGTTAGGTTGGTTCCCCTGGGGTTCACTAGCTTGATTACATTGACTACCCTGGTTACCCTTGTTACCCTTCCCCTTATTCATTTTCTTCATTTTTTGGGGATTGGTCGCACTCTGTTGTGCAAACACTTAACCTTGATGGGGTGGAGGCTGTTGGGGCTAAGGATGCATGGGAGGTTGCAGCGCTAATGCTTGAGGGGCTGGAGCACTCGACTGTGAATAAGGAGGAGCAATGGCTTGGTAGATAGGCTGGGGCCCTAAAAGCATGTTGTTAGCAAGAGGGGCATGAGTGCTAGAGGAACTGGTGCCCCCCGTGGAAAGCCATAACTTGGTTGAGTTTATGGCAAAGGATGTGAAATGGTTCCAACGATAATGTCGGCGATGTGAGATGCATGTGGTGCATTGACACCTCTAGGACAGGGAAGGTATAGAATGACGATATAAACATAACTGGATTGTGCATAAATCAGGTCATACCTTAGAGCGGTTTGGAAAGATTATTCCTAGTTCTAAGGAAAATGGGATGCGACATTTTTTCCAATGGGTGCTAAAATGCTCCTAAGAAACTAATCTATATAGACATGGTCTTCGAAGGGTGGGGCACGACATGTGCTCCTCCTTCGATGCCACTCTTTAACATGGTCGGAAAGGTGAGTGGTGGAGGACTGACGAAATGAAGTCAATAGCTCCATACTAGTGTCATAACGAATAGGTAACTGGAAATATGAGAGGAATGCTTTAGCAAGCATAGCGGAAATAGAATGAGATTCCTGGGTGTGTGTGAGATGTTTAAGACCTCATGTGGGGGTGGCCCTTGTACTTCGACTACTAGTTCTTTTGTAACAGCAGCTTCATCAATAGGTTCTTGTGGATCAACTCTTACCTCTTCTTCCTGGGGAACCTCTGCCTCAACTATTGTTTCTCGTGTAGCAACAAAATCGTCGACAATTTCTTGTGTTACGTTTCTAGGTCAAACACAGCAGGATGCTCCGTTTTAGCTGCTAGTTCTTGTGTAACAATAGCGTCGTCAATGGGTTCTGTTAGAGCTCCAAGAAACTCTCCTACGTTGTAGCTCGGAGATGCTTGGTAACATATAAATTAAATTGTTTTTTGCAGAAGTTTATTGGAAGGTATGGTGGTTTGGTTCAAGCCAGATAACCACTTTTACTCTATTTTCACTCCAGACATGCATGAACACCCTCAGAATACAAGGCTTTAGACCACCAATGCTCAAGAATTTAGGAATTAGGTGAATATGGAGAATACTGACCACAACAGTAGATACACACAAACATGGGTCTAGTATTTTTGCATGGTTTTTGAAGGATAGGGTGGTGTTTCAATTGTGACATCCACCTCATCTTAGGTGCATTTCTCTTGAACCTCACATATAGGGGTAGGTATCTTACTACCATATTTTTTGCATCATTAATTGTCACTGCCATCTTCATTTTGCCTTAGGTCTGACCCCATCAAGTTGCAATATTAACTTACCTCATTTTTCATGTCATAACTTGGTAGTAGAGTCCTTCCTAATAATGATATGGTTTTAGGTTTTCCTTGGCATCATCAACCTTCAGGAATTTCGTAGTTCAACTCTCTATGGCATGGCCCCATCATGGTGCACCAAACGTTACCCACAAAAACCCATGAGTTCATGTATGCGAATCCGTGACATGTTCCCAATAGTGGGAACAACTTGGCATGGCCTACTAGATTGTGTTACACCTTGTATATATGCATTTTAGTTTTGTATATGTGTGTGTGTGTGTGTGTGTGTGTGTGTATGTATATGTCTGTGTGTGTGTCTATATCATATACGAATGGTAATTACCATAGTAATATTAATATAGATATATATACTTATATATAGTATATATATATATTATATATATATATCTATATATTATATATATAATTATAGTATGGAGTGCCTATATATGGTCATTTTGTTACCTAATCCATGTTTTATTTCTTTCATTCTTTGATTTAAACATGGATCTAGTATTTTTGCATGATTTTTGAAGGATAGGGTGGTGTTTTAGTTGCGGCATCCACCTCATCTTAGGTGCATTTCTCTTGAACCTGAAATATAGGGGTAGGCATCTTACTGATATATTTTTTTCGTCATTTATTGTCATTTCCATCCTCATTGTGTCTTAGGTCCGACCCCATCAAGTTGAAATATTAACCTGCCTCTTTTTCATGTCATAACTTGGTAGTAGAGTTTTCATATACATGGATACCATAGGTTAGCACCTCTGTTATGTGTTGGTGTTCACGCAGTGTTATTTTCCTCTTTTGGAATCCCTCATTTTGACCTACCATGACTTAGAATCTAAGCCTTATTTCCTCTTCTTCATCATCTCTTGCCCTTATCCTAGGAGGATTCCACACTTTTATCTCTTCTAAAATAATTACCATATGGATGACACATTAAGAACAAGAAAAATCACTTTATAATTATGAAAAAAAACAAAAGAAATCTTTAAGCCTGAGGAAACATTAAAGTCACAAAAGAAAATTAATTACCATATGAATGACACAATAAGAACAAGAAAAACCACTTTCTATTTATGAAAAAAATACAAAATAATTCTTTAAACCTAAGGAAACATTAGTGGAAGTAGATCAACAGTAAAATTACTATGTAAATGTGTGGTTTGATTTATTAGTTAACTCATGATATAGTCGAATATATGCAATTTTTCATGGTGTAATTAGAACTATAATGAACAACAACATCCATTTATTAAGAACATGAAGTGTTTCAATATCAACAGTCTTTTATGATAAATGGTTAAAAAGGTTCATAATGTGGCAAACATTTTGAATTTTAGTTTTAATCCAAGTATACTATGGAAAATCTAAGAGAATGTTTTTCATTTTCAACCCTCTTCTGTCACAAAGATGACAGAGTCTTTCATCCCAATGGGTTTTGTGAATTTGCCAACAAACAGTTTCACTATAGAGGTCATGAGAGTTTGTTCTTATGTTAGATATGCTTATTTTCTAAACACTAGTTAGGATCTTAAATAGTTAACAATATTTATTTTCTTCTTTAAGAGAAATCACCTAATCGTTAAATTTATTAAATGATCATTGAATATACTGGTCATCATATGTTTATGTATTCAAAACACTCAAGATTTAGTGCATCAACCCTAAGTAATTTAAATTATTATTTTTTATATTTTTTCATTTCCCATGGTGAGAGAGATGTGTAACTTAGTTTATTCTTGATATGTATGCTTAAAAGATTTTAACATCAAAGAACATATATAGAGAGAAAGAGAAAGAGTGAAAGAAGTCTTATTTCATTAATAGGTACTTTCTATTTCAAGATATGACAGATTTTTAATTTTTGAACATTTTAAAAAATATTAATAATAAAAATATTGCAATATACTCATATACATGCATATAGATTGATATATAAAAATATTAATAAGACACACACACACATAGAGAGAGACACTATTTTATAGTGTCTAATGTTCCTCTTCTCAAGATTTGCACTCAGAAAGAGGTTTGCATTACTTAAATGTAATGTAAACATTTTAACTTGGTGAAAATAAAATAAAAACAATGTGAGAAAAAATAAATTACTTGGTAAAAAAAAATTACATTAAGATAAAAATAACTTCTTGGTATTCACCCATGGTATTCATAGAATATAACTTAGGGAATTAAATCATTCTAGATCCATCTTAACTCTAGATCTACCAAGGGAGGGAGGGATCAAATCTGTTGAGATGCAAACCACTTTCAGAGTAAAAAGAGATTTGATCTGATCAAATCTGTTGAGATGCAAACGACTTTCAGAGTAAAAAGAGATTTGATCCCTCTGTCATTAAAATGGATTATTCTAGTTTATATTCATTTAAATATTTTTTCTATATTAGTAGTTTCAATTCATTTAAATTGACAAAGTAACAAAAAGAAAAAAACCATATTTTTGTTTTATTAAAAAACACTAGGAGTACATTGAATAGTTGACATCACCTAGTACACTCTTAATGCCACTTTGAATACCACTTCCAAACTATTTTACTTCCATGCATTGTAAATTATATATTAAAACAGTATGGTAAGGCTTCACACTAACTTTATCTATTAAACTTGTATAACAAACTTCACCACTGACTTTATCTTAGGTAAAATATCTAAAGCACATATACATCTTTATTGTAAGGGAAACACAGCTCTTCTCCAAACTTAATCTCTACCAAAAATTGAGGAAAAGAAATAAAGAGATTATATTACCTACTAGATATTTCTTATAAATATATAAATCAGAAATGACAACGTTAACAATAATCCAAATTTAAAGCCTCAAAATATGTAAAATGGTAAAGTAGATTACATATTTTGGCAATATGCACACAATAAATGTTTTTAAAGCATTTTATACATAGTAACTAGAATGTTAATTCTGGTATCCATATACATACAAAAGTTCCTTTTAAATTTCATTCTCATTATATTTAAATGGAGAGAAATAAGAGTTTCTTAAGGCTATAAATAAGCCTCAATGTTATGGCCAAAAGTATTTTCACCACTATATGTAAAGTGAAGAAACCCATCTTCATCCTTGTGCTCCTCATATACAGTACACATTAGAGCAGCTGCATAGAAATAAATACACCATAAGAAATTGATAAGCTATAACATAGATAAGGATTAGATGACAAAATGCTCATTTTCAGTTTTTTTTAAATGTTTTTCCTATGGAAAAAAGATAAGGATTAGATGACAAAATGCTCATTTTCAGTTTTTTTTTAATGTTTTTTCTATGGAAAAAAGGCGATAGCAATGAAGTTTAACTTAGAACCAAGTAATGACAGAGTAATAGTGGAAAAGTTGTAACTATGTTAAAATTGATTCGATTGAACTTACCAGTTGGTGGAAGCGCATTGTTCACAAAAATAAATATTGTTTTGTTTTCAGTGAGCTTTATTTTCTTACGTATAATAAATACAAATTGTCCCACGGGGAAGCAGATATCTGAAAATAAAAAATGATAGTAACATTAATTTTAAAAAAGTTGACCATACTCTTGAGGCATCCACAAATTATGAACACGTTATATTATTATGAAAACAAGAACCGTTTGAGTACAACATTGTTACTTATAGTCATTCCATTGGCAAATAAGCAATTTTTTTAAACATGTATTCTAATAATTATCAAGTGTGAGAGAATCAAAGAACAAAAGTTATTTGATAAAAGAGTCTTACTTTTTCTGATCAATATCTGGTATGTCACTTCTCTCTGTTTTTTCAACAATAGCCTGCAAGAATCAATAAGAAAAGGTTCACTCTTCATGAGAAGTTTTAATCAACAAAAACAAAACTATTGAAATTAGATTTTGCTTTTGAAATTATATTATATAGCAAAATATTTAAAAGATCTAACCATCAAAGAAATAACTTATTCTAGAATTGATTTGAGCGTACAGGTATCTTATTGGGGTACTTGTCGTGCATGGCTTTAGCCTCCTCTTTTCTCCTCTCTAACAAAGATCCCACAAAAGTTATTCATTCTTTTTAAAACAAATTTGAATATAACCAAGGGAATTAAAAACCAAATACAAATAAAAATTACAAAATTTAACACATTTTATATCAAAACCAACTTATATTTATTAGAAAGTAATTAATGTTATTCAATATATTTAGCATGAGTAATTCTATTTATGTAACACTCTAAGGAGACTAGACATTAAGGACACACAAATACACTAATATTAAATATTTAAAATGGATGAATAATATGACCATAGGGAAAGATAGATATACCTAAAAGTTGTATCTTGCTATCCTTCTCCATTATGAAATATTCTTATTTGCCAATTAACTTTTTTTATTGACAAATTTACCTGCCCAAATAATAAAAATAAATTGCTAAAAAAAACATAATGAAATGTACATAAAACATACTGTAATAAAAATTAAAAATATTTTTATTCAGAAGTACTAGAAAAGAAAAATATTATCACTTCAAATTCACAGCACACTAATTAAAAAAAACTAATAAAAAAATCTGTTAGAGTTGAAACTAAAAAACCATGAAATCTAATTGGTGCCAGGAATACCAACGTGAAATTAACTGCAAAAATGTAATGTTACCAACTTGCAAAATGTTACTGCAACTCGTCAACAAAATGGGTACCGCAGAAATTTCGACAAAATGGGTACCGCAGAAATTTCGATGTGGAAGATATTACATACCTTCGCTCCTGTCGTTTGTTAAAGCCGCGGAGAGTCTCGGAGGCTGTAGCAGTTTGTTAAAGCCGCGGAGAGTCGCGGAGGCTATAGTAGTTTGTTAAAGCCGGAGAGAGTTGAGGAGAGTTGTAAGGTACAAATAGGAATATAGAGACGGTTATGCTATATTTATATTATATGAACAAAATAGGAGATGGCTTCTAAGAAAATGACGTCTACACGTAAAAGAAATATAAATTATTTTAATTTGGGTTGGGTTGGGTTGGGTTTGGTTTGGTTTGATGACGTCCACACCTAAAAGAAACATTCCATCCCCACAAATTTTCAAGAGGTTTTAAAATAATGATTTTTGGGGCAACACATATTAATGGGTCTTCTGGGCAACCTGGTGTGGTATTTTTGTTTCTAAGTTTACTATTAATATGCATTTAATGGTGTTGGGTAATTTTACTTTATTTTTGGGGTTGACTTGGTTGATTTTTGAGGTTGACTTCGTTGATTTTATGGTTGATTTTTGGGGTTGACTTAGTTGATTTTTGTGTGAGAACATTATGATTGTCTATCCCCTTGTGTGGATCCCCAAACAGCCAAGGCTGAATAGGTGAGGATAATTATTGAGATAGGGATGAGGTGATGCTATAATAAATGTTTTTTTCCCTAAATTCTTTTCTCATTGGGATTAAATGGGCGGTCCACATTGAGGGGATTATTATTGAGATAGGGACAAGGTGGTGCTATAATGAATGTTTTTTCCCTAAATTCTTTTCTCATTGGGATTAAATGGGCGATCCACATTGAGGGTTGTCCTTACGAAGGAGTGAATTACAAGGACATTTAGAGCTTCTTCTCCCACCTAGCAGAGCATGGGATAAGTGATTATGTTTTATGCATAAATACATTCACTAGTTCAAGTTGACCAATAAATGATTTGTGAGATCAACTAGATCAATTGTTGCACGGAGTATCAAAATATGGATGGAAGGACCTTGAGGACCATGATATGCCTACATGGACCAATGTATCATTGGACTAGTCCCCAGTTTTGAGGAGGGTAGTTATGGATGACCAGGGTATGAGAGACTTAGCTAGGAGGACAATCACGGCCCTAGCATAATACCACCAATTGAATGATGATGATGAAGATAAGTATACCACCAATTGAATGATGATGATGAAGATAAGTAGTTTTGGATAAATGGGAAGTATGGCCACCTTTGTGTACTTAGCATGTGATAAGCCTACACCAACTTTAGAGTGATGGACTCCCAGATGAACACTTTTTGACATTTTTGTTTACCTTTGTGTGTATTATGGAAACAATGTTTTATATGATAGGTGTCATGCAAATATGATAAATGCAAAATGTAAAATATGTGATTTGATTACTTATGTTCATATGCATACTAAAGTAAATGTAAATGTAAATGTAATAAATTATCTTCTTGATGATGCATTCACTAAATTTTGTTTGGTAATTTTTTATTTTATGTTACCCTAATAGAGGGGAAGTTAGGGGGGAACTAAAGGGATCTCATAAGCCCTTCAATTTTCCATTCCAATCACATATTTCCTAAAAAACAACTAGTTTTCTCTATTTTATCCTCATTATTTATTACATCAAGTGTGATTGGATAATGTGTTAGGAAATGGGTATCCTTATAGTAAGTTAACAATTTGCATATCTTCCTATGTTTTGGTTAGATAATATGTATTTTGTTAGACTCAACATGAAATATCATGGAAATTAATAGATACTTGAATGGTGTCTTGTTTCTTTATAGTGATGGGGGTATTTCAGAGACCCATTAAGTGTATCCAGTTAGATAGATGAATCTTGTCTAATAAGCTAATAAAATATCACTTTGATAGTACAAGCCTTAGTAGGATGGATACAATGTTATTTCTACAAAAGCATATCGATATGATCTTCAGCAATGGTGTTGATAAGTCTTACCATCTTTGAATAAGACCTAGTAAAGGCATCATGGACTTCTTGGAAATGAACCTTATAGGTAGAAACCCTTTTAAGGTAATAGTTTTATCCAAGAAGAATGTTTTTTGTGATATATATATATATATATATACACACCTTCATGGTGGGAAAAAAGTTGGCCATGTTACCTTCCTCAAATCTGTGCAGATAGGGATGTCATTCTTGAATCAATCAACCTTTCTAGAGGAGAGAGTCATTCATTTTGATACCATTCTAGGTAGATGGATTCACTAGAGTAAACACATCCCAAGGTAAACTATAGGAATGATGATGCATATCATCCCATGTATGATCACAAGTTATAATATATTATATAACCTCTTCTTTTCAATTTCCCTGAACATTCGCTTCCACATTGATGCTTGTAACACACCCAACAAGGTATGCACCAAGTTGGAGAACAACTAGATGAGTTGAGAGGAAATCAATTGGAGGATGAGATAATATCATTTCACCCCAAGAATTTTTTGCAGTATAGAGGACTTCGTTTCAAAGTATTATACTTTGCTTCAACAGGTAATTGCTCATATCGTTAATAGAAAGGAAAAGTAGATAATTCTTTCAATTATTTTAAAGCTAGGACCTAAATATTTTATATTTGTTTCCTCTTTTCCTACTTCTTAACTGTCTATGGGTTAAAGTTTGAATATTCCTTCTTTGAATAAATTTATACAATATTTGGTTTAAGGTTAAGAACAACTAATTCATATGGTGGCTTTGAAGTCATTCAAGGCCCATGTGCTGGCATCACAAGAAACTAAGAAGGACAAGAAGAAACACAAGAGTAAAAAGGAACCAAAACATAAGAAGGAAAGAAAAATACCACTAAGGAGAGTTCAAATTCCAAGGGGTGAAAGTCAAAGGAGGATACAACTAAGTGCATATGTTGCAACAAAGGATTCCATCCTGAGAATGTATGGATGAAGAAGAAAATTAACCTCATGGCACAACCTCTTCATTAGCATAACATTGAGGAATAAATTCTTGATAATTCCAATAAGAAGTAGAGGAACAAGTGTCAGACGAATAAAATTTAGTTCTACTTGCATGTTTCACTAGCGATCCGTCTGTTTACTAACACCTGCTGGCTTTGGTGTAATGACAATCGTGATTCCAACAATTGAAGGAAAATTGAAGGACAATTTCCTTCCAACAGGCTTAGCTCCTTTAGAAGACATTTTTGACTCCAATGATGTTCCCAACAAACCAAAATTGCAGCCCCTCAACACTGCCATAGAAGAGCATAACATTGGGACTGTTAGACAACCCAAAGTCATAAAACTGTTGCACTACCTCCTGACCAAAAGCCTAAATACATTGACCTCTTTAAAGAGTTTCAGGATGTTTTTGCTTGGAGTTATGAGGATCTAAAATCCTATGACACCTCTGTAATACAACACACTATCCCACTTAAGCCAGATCAAAAGCCCTTTAAACAGAAGTTGAGGAGAATCAATCCTATGCTCCTCCCAGCAATGGAACAAGAGGTACAAAAAATGTTTAAAGCAGGCATTATAGCACCAATCAGATTCTCTAATTGGATTTCAAACTTAGTCCCCACAAGAAAGAATACTGGTGAAATAAGGCTCTGTGTTGACTTAAGAAACCTGAACCAAGTTTCCTTGAAAGATAATTACCCCTTACCCAAGATGGATCACATCTTGCAGAGGGTAGTGGGGGCCTCAAGGATTTCCTTGCTTGATGGATTCTCAGGCTTCAACCAGATCTTAGTTCATCCTAACGATCAAGACAAAACAACATTTACAACCCCATGGGGAACCTTTAAATATGTCAAAATGCCTTTTGGGTTGAAAAATGCAAGGGCTACATTCCAAAGAGCAATGGACATTGCTTTTGCCAAAGAGATTCATGAATTTCTGGTCATCTATTTGGATGATCTCACACCTTTCTCCAAATCTGACCAAGAACATTTGAAACATCTAAGGCAAATATTCATAACTTGTAGGAAATATGGAATTTCCTAAAACCCTAAGAAATCCTTGTTTGGTTTGGGGGAAGGCAAACTATTGGGTCACATCATCTCCAAAGATGGCATCAGAATTGACCCAGACAGAATCCAGGCCATCTCACAAATGCCTCATCCAAGAAATATAAAGGAATTACAAGCCTTTCTGGGAAAAATCAACTTTCTAAGGAGATTTATCCCAAACCTGGCTGAACTAAGCAAATCACTCTATAACATGCTTAAAAAGGATTCAAAAGTAAAGTGGACAGTAGAGGCAAACCAAGCTTTTGAAGGTATCAAGTTTGCCCTCACTCAAACCCCAGTCTTAACCAACCCTCAATTTGATAGGGAATTCGTCATATTTTCCTTTGCTTCCCAACACACAATTGCTGTTGTTTTACTACAGAAAGATGACCAAGGAAATGAGAAACCCATTGCTTTCTTTAGCAAAGCTCTTAGAGATGCACCCCTCAAGTACTAGATCATGGAAAAATAGGCATATGCTTTGGTCAAAGCTATTCAGGACTTTAGGATCTACATCCTATACTCCCATGTGATAGCCTATGTACCAAGTCCAATTGTTAAAGACATACTCACTCAAGAGAACTTAGAGGGTAGAAGAGGAAAATGGATTGCAAACATTCTATAATTTGATATTGAAATAAAACCTACGAAACTGATAAAAGGGCAGGGCTTGGCCAAATTAATGTCTGAAACAAATTTCCAAGCCTTGGACATCAATCAAATGGATAGTGAACCAGAGCTGGCGACTCCAAAGATCAATGTAGCCTTTGAACAACCCCCTTGGTATTCTGATATTTGTTATGTGTTACAAAACCTGTGTGCTCCCCCAGGGCTGTCCAGAACTAAATGTAGGTTCCTAAAAATGAAAGCTTTAAAATTCTGTGCTATAGATGGCAATCTGCTTTGGAAAAACCATGAGGGTATCTTATTAAACTGTTTGATTGAAAATGAGGCTAACAAAATCATGGAAGAATTTCATGCAGGTGATTGTGGTGGACATTTGTATTGGAAACCCACTGTGGATAAGATACTGAGAGCTGGTTACTATTGGCCCACTGTTTTCCCTGATGTCAAGAAATTTACCACTTCATGTGATAAATGTTAAGTGTTTGAAGGAAAGAGACAGTTACTGCCACTACCTTTAAGGCCTATTGCAATAGAGAGACCATTTCAGCAATGGGGTTTGGATTTCATTGGAGAAATTAATCCCTCATCTTCAGGCCAACATAGATGGATTCTAACAACTACAGACTACTTTACTAAATGGATTGAGGCAATCCCATGTAGACAAGCAAATGACTCCACTATCATTCAGTTTCTTGAGACCAATATCCTAGCTAGATTTGGATGTCCTGATAAGATAATCACTGATAATGCTGCTGCTTTTAGATCTAAGAAGATGGTCAGCTTCTGCCATAAATTCCACATTACTTTGGGCCATTCTACTGCATATTATCCCCAAGGCAATGGCCTTGCTGAATCTTCAAATAAAAGCCTGGTAAACATGATAAAGAAGGTGTTGGAAGAGAACAAAAAGAATTGGCATAAGAAACTTGTCAATGCCT
>APFE030546434.1:2134-71101 GCA_000404065.3 Pinus taeda
AGTGCCGCCTTCCCTACAGCATCAAACCATTCACAGACGAGGTATTGTGTGATGTTACACCTTTGGATGTTTGTGATGTATTATTAGGCCAGCCATACTTGTGGAGGCGACATACAGGATACCGGAGGTAGCCCCACCTACCGCCACATCTTTGATCACTGCTAAGAAAGGCAGTAAGCTCATATCACAGACCAGGAAATTCATCTGTATGGATCACTCCCAAAGTAAGGGGAAGATCGTTGCTACATCCATGACCCCTGCAAAGGGTTCCTCCACGCAGCAGCAGTAGCAGAAGGATACAGTCATGACACAACATAGCAACAACTTCTCCTCACCCACAAGGGTACCACACAAGTTTCACGTGGGCAATAAAGTCTGGTTGCATCAACAAAAATAACGGCTTACCAGAACCCATTAGAAGCTCAGACCACTTCGACAAGGTCCTTACAATAGTACCAAGGCTATGGGGAATAATGCTTTGGAGCACATCATTCCTCCATTCCTTCGCCTGCACCAAGTGTTCAATGTAGACCGTTGTCGACCATGCTTTCCACCATTACTGGACACATCAGAGATTGTAGGCCAAGTTCAGCAGATGGAGGAACTCAACGCAATGGGGACCATTGCTTCCTAAGGGGGGAGGAATGATCCAGGTGGATGTTGGTGGCCACCCACCTATCCCATTTGGACCCCCCACAATTGTCTCTTTCAGTCTTTTCAGTTTCCTAAATTGTAGCACAGTTTACTATTTTTAGCAGTTTTTCGGGTCCTGAACTTCTGGAGCCGTTTTGAGGCCCTAAACGATGTTTTTTGGGGAATCCGGAGGCAACATGTCATGCAATGGCCGATGTGCCCCAGCTCCAACAATGATAGTGCTCGAATAGATCTTTCTAATGAGCTATTGTTCGCGTCAAACGGAGATCATATGCTAAAGTTACGACCCCGGGAAGTTGATGTACCAACTTACCCCCAAACGGGGCCCACAGTTTGGCGTTTCATCTCCTAGGGTTAGGTTTTGGAATGTTAAGGGTTTTTCATTGTTTCTCAACAATAAATAGGCCTTCGAGCCTCATTGTAACACAGTTCGGAACAGTTCAGAGGCATGTAGCCACCACATCTCTTCTCAGAGATAAGCTACCATCGCCGTAGCTGGTTTATTTCCATTTCTGGTTGTAAGCATATTTCGGTATTTTCCATTAATGAAATGAAGCATTATTTCCACTGCATCTCTTTGTTTATGGTTATTGCATCTCTGTATTTATGGTTATCTCTGTAATCTATTACGTTCCTGTTTAAATCCGGATCACCTCAAATATACCCCAGACCGTCAAATTCACAGATCCGTTCAAGTGCCAAAGAGATCTCGACCCATCAATAGATCTGACTTATAATCCTCTGGTTTTTTCTTGATTCAGGTTTAACTATAACTCACCAACCAATTATCATAAATTCATATCTTACAATTCTTAAGATATTCATCCCACTTGTACCTGACCAACTGATCTCCTTTCCCTTTTTATAGCCAAGGCCTTAATCAAACCATGGATCAAAACCATTGAGAAACAATACTATGGATCCAAAACCTAGGTTCAATATTTTAGATGCAAAACCATGGACCAAAACCATTGGATCAAAGATGTTGGACTAAATACCATGGACCAAACATAAGATGCGTGATTTTCTTTGCATGAAAGTTTGTGTATTTTAGGTTCGCACCTTTTGTGCGAAAGACCTGCGAACATGTTCGCATCTTTTCAATGGTCCTCCTGCGCAACCTGCCGATGCCCGCATCTTCTAATCGGTGCACCTGCTGAACCAGAAAATAATATTGCTGCACTTATAATTTATCATCTGAGATGAGTGGGTTTCCATCAAGTACAACATATGCATCATAATGCCAACAATCTCCCCTTTGGACTTGATGGAAACAACATCTAATCACTCTCCCCCTTTGACATCAAGGGCAAAGGGCGAACCTCATTCTGCTGACCATACTCCCCCTGAGCACCTGCTGAAATTTATGTTTGGCTAAAATGCTGGTCGTGCTCCCCCTGACTGTAAGTAACGACTGCAAAAACAAGATATTCTTCAAGAGAGAACATGACTCCATACATCATAAGTAACCTTCCTATCATCAAGACTCATAAATCCATATCATAAAGGAAGAACAATGATCATTAATCCCAGGCATAGTGGGGAAACCAAAATAGGCCGTTACATGACCTTGATATGAAAGCAAATATGACATGGAGACAAGAACAACTATCATCAGCAGAACAACCTTTAGACCAGTACACATAGATCTCGTTCAGCGTCTACTCCATGAAAAACTCTTGTGAAATCAAACCAAGAACTTCTAAGATAATGCCAACAATGCATTATTAGAAGAATATATTCTCCCCCTGAACCTGTGCCAGATGGTCTCTGACAGACCCATATTGGACTTTCTTCACCCAGAACTCAACCCACATACACCGGCAAATGTACGCGTATCCACCTGCGTAAATCAGACAAGATTCAATAGCATGATGATGCATCAACAACCCCCAACTTCTGTCTGAGGTATTCAAATGTCTCCCTGGGTAGAGGTTTGGTGAGTATATCAGTCCCTTGTTCCTTAGATGGAACATACTCCAACTTGAATTTTTGTTCAAGCACTTGTTCCTGGAGAAAATGGTACTTGATAGGTATGTGCTTATTTTTTGAGTGCATGATAGGATTCTTTGAAGTACTGATTGCACTTGTATTATCACAAAAAAGGGAAATAGGTGAAGTTCAAGTGACTTGGAGATCTTGCAATGTTTGCCTCATCCAAAGGAGTTGTGTGCAGCAAGATGCAACAGCTACATATTCTGCTTCAGCTGTAGATAATGCAATGGAACTTTGTTTCTTGCTGAACCAGGATACCAATCTAGGACCCATGAAGAATGCACCTCCACTAGTGATTTTCCTGTCATCCATGCTACCTACCCAATCTTCATCTGTATATGCATGAAGCGTGAGATTTGTATCTCTAGGATACCATAATCCATAGTTTTGAGTCCCTTGAAGATACCAATTGTTAGGAAATTTACCTAGGAACATAAATAATTACTGAGAGGAATATATATAAGAAATAACCAGCAACAACCATAAACACATAAACACACATGCTTATCTAGGAAAACCCCAAATCTAGGGAAAAGTTTGATCATAATGAAATTTCATTATCCTTGGCCAAAACCCTGGCCAATCCGGCCAAGTGAGCTTTCACCGCTCACCTCCAAGCCTTTTATTATAACACTTGTAAGCTTTGCTGTGGGGAGAGTAACCAAGGAGAATGCGTTCATTTGCTCTAGGTTCAAACTTGCCAAGATGTTCATCAGTATTTTTGATATAGCATTTGCTTCCAAAAATTTTGAAATATTTTACCGAAGGAGTGTCACCATACCAGATCTCATGAGGGGTTTGAGCATTGTTCACTTGGACGTATGTTTTGTTGAGAATAACAACTGCAACAAATGCAGCTTCACCCTAGAAGGTTGCGAGAGTTCCAAACTCATCAAGCATAGCACGAGGCATTTGTTGAACCATTCTGTTCATCCTTTCCACTACTCCATTTTGCTGAGGAGTCCTGGCTGTAGAGAATTCTCTTCTTATTCCATGTTCTTCACAAAAATCGAAGATTCATTTGAGGTAAACTTCCCACCTCTATTAGACCTGAGGCATTTAATTTTTTTATCTGATTCGTTTTCAACCAAATCTTTGAAGGATTTGAATTTTTCGAAGGCTTCAACTTTGTTCTTCATAAGTCCTATCCAAACCATCCTTGAATAGTCGTCAATGAATAATATGAAGTATTCTTCTCCCCGAGGTGACCTTTTCCTAGACGGACCACATACATCAGTATGGACAAGCTCAAGTGGCCTGCTAGCTGATCCTTCCTTCTCAGGGAAGTTAGTTCTGGATTTCTTACCAAACTGACATGACTTGCAGATTGTATTGTCTAGAATTTTGATGTCTGGAAGACCACGAACTGCCTAGTACTTGCATGCTTTCCTTATTTGTGAGAAGCTTAGGTGCCCCAATCTCCGGTGCCATAACCGGTGTTCATTATTCTTGCTTAAATAACATTCATGTTGTCCTTATTTGAATATGTATAAATTATTTGGAGTTCTTATGCCTTTGATCACTATTTTTCCTGTATCAAGATCACGAACACTACATCCATTTGATCGAAATATTGCCTTATTTCCTTGATTGCACATCTCACTGACACTCAATAGATTATGTCTTAAGCCATCAACATACATCACATTTCCAGCTTTGACTTTTTCTTTCAACTGACAAAACCTTTACCTTTTATGAGCGTAGGGGTGTCATTTCCAAATGAGACCTTCTTCTCTTTCTCTAAGGCACTATATGACTGAAGTTTTTCCTTATCACCCGTCATATGTTTCGAACATCCGCTATCGATGTATCATTGATTTTGTTGCCCTTCCGCATATAAATCTATAGCACATCTTTCTAGTTGTGGTTCTTTCCTTCTCCATGTTTTAGCACTTGAGGTTTGTTCCTTTTGAGTTGTCTGCCAAAAATTTCTCCTGCATTCAGAATCTTCATGACCAAAGTTGTTACAAATAGAACATTCTATTTCATTTTCAAGAGCAGAAAAGTTATTGTAGGTTCTTTTCATGATCCCAGTCATACTTCTTTGTTTTTGAGCTTCTCTAGTCATGATTGTCTTATAGGCAACACATTGAGCTGCTTTGTGACCAAAGTTATGACAAGAGAAGCATTGGCCATTGAAGAAACTCCTACGATTATCAAATTTACCAACCAAACGATTGCAGTTTCTACTGTCATCCATTTTTGAGGCAGATTGAGAAGATTTTACCTGTGGCTGATTATAGCTTCTGTTTATCCTTAAGGTGGATTGCCCTCGATTTACCTGGTACTCTTTGTTCATTCTTGAGGTAAATTGTCCCTGATTTACCTGGTGATCTCCATTGAGCATTTTCTCACTCCTCCTTGCTGCATCAAGATAACTTTTGGAGGTGGATGGTTTCTGCGCTTGAGATGTTTCTTCATTATATGCCAGACCTGTCTTGATTAGGGGAGAACGCTGCACATTGATAATCTCATCTAGAGTTTTAGATCCTTTAATAAATCTAAGAATAAGAGCTTTTTTTTTCTCAATCTTTTTTCTAAGTCCCACAATTTCACATTCTAACTTTTCATGATGTTTTTCCCTTTCAGCCAGTTGAAATTGCAGAGTATCAATAATCATATTTTTCTCTTCTAAACAAATTTTGAGTTTAGAAATCTCTTCATAAAGACCTTCTTCATCTATAGCATCCATGAAATCATCATCTTCAAAAGCCATTAAAAGTCTATAATTATTACCTCGTTCATCTTCATCACTATTTGAGAGTCCATCACTGTCTTCATGAGTGTAGTAGTTTTTCTTACTTACATTCTGTTTCTTTTTCCATGTAATAGGTTCCTTACCTGTGTCAAGCTTATATTTATGAGGACACTTGGCATCATAGTGACTGACTCTTCCACAAGCAAAGCATTTGAAGGGTAACTTACCTCTGAATTTTCCAGCACCCCGTTGAAGGTTCTTGACAAAATTTGATTCTTCCTCTTCTTCTGACATATGTCCTGACTCATAGTAATCTCCTTTGCCTGAAGCCTTGGATGCAACTTCTCTCCTATCTGATGGTCCTCCTTTCCTCGTTTCGTAAGAGGTTAGAATTTCGTGTAGCTATGACATGGTAATTTTCTGTAGATTCTCCTTTGCTTCTATTGCAGAAACTTTTGATTCAAACCTAGGAGACAAAGAGGTTAGAACCTTTTCAACCAAAACAACCTATTTTATTTCTTCACCGAAGTTTTTCATACAATTTACAATCTCATCTATTTGTAGGAAATAGTTAGCCACACTTTCATCATTGTACATTCTAAGATTTTCATACTGAATTCTGAGGGTTTGAAGTTTTGCTCGTTTTACCAGTTCATCTCCTTCATAGCTCAGAACGATCTTGTCCCATATTTATTTTATGGTTTTATACTGCATAACCTTGACGAATTTTGATTGAGATAGACATCCTAATAGAGTATTGATAGCCTTTGCATTTGTTTCAAACTACTTCTTCTTAGCCGGATCTGTGGGAGTTGCTGATGGAAATGTGTACTCTGTATCTATGATATCCCAGACTTCTATACCAAGAGATTGAAGATAGGTAGTGACTCTTACCTTCCAATAGACAAAATTGGTCCCATCAAAAATTGGTGGCCTGATTGATGCTTCTCTCTCGTAGTTGCTCATGATGATAGATCTTCCTTCAAGCGATCAAGCTTCTTCTAAAGGACCTGCTCTGATACCAATTGTTGGAAATAATACTGAGAGGGGGAGGGGGGGTGAATCAATATTATCAAATCTTTTTCAAGAAACACTTGCAGATCTGACTAATGAAACTTGCATATACTTCCAAATTTTAAGGTAATTTGTTCTTTAGATGTTAACCATTAATTTGTATGTTAGAACCATATAATAATAAACAGGAACAAGAAACATAGACAGTTACACCAAAGAACACCAGATATAAGGTGGAAACCTAATGTGGGTGAATATCACCTCCTGTAATATGTCTCTATATTCTTTCAATTAGAAACTTCTTTTTACAATGATTTTGTACTGGTGCAGTCCTTTGCCAGTACGCAGGCTGCAACCTGCAGAGATCTACAACTCTCTCTCATTTTCCAGCTTCTCCTGGAAGGGAGCTACAACCCCCTTAGCTCTTTTACTAGCTAAGATACTAGTACGTAGGTGCTGACCTACAGAAGGCTACTACCTTCTCTTTCCTTCCAGGGACCACGTTTCATCAATTCTTAGATTGGATCCAAGTAATCATCAAGTATATGTGCATCAATCAATTAACCAATAACTTCTCAGAATGTTGTGATTAGACAAACAATACTAGAAACCAGAAACCAAGTCTATACCCAGAACGCTGCAGCAATAGACAAAATCAGTTAAAATACACTTCAAGAAAAGTCTGCAACTTCACCAGTAGTAACCTGCGGATGTCCGCACCTTCTCTGTCTAAGGCCTGTGCAGCTTCGCTCCTGCGTTGTTTGTGATCTACGCAGCTTCGCACCCACACTGTCTGTGCTCTTCGCACCTCTTCACCTGCGGCGTATTTTGATCTATGCACCTCCGCACCGTCTCCTTCACTGCTAATGTGCAACTTCGGATATAGACAATTTATCAGTCCTTAAATATACCCCAAACCATCAAATTCACAGATCCGTTCAAGCGCCAAAGAGATATCGACCCATCAGTAGATCTGACTTATAATCCTTTGGTTTGTTCTTGATTCAGGTTCAACTATAACTCACCAACCGATTATCAGAAATTCAGATCTTACAATTCTTAAGATATTCAACCCACTTGTACCCGACCAACTGATCTCCTTTCCCTTTTTATATTGAAGGCCTTACTCAAACCATGGATCAAAACCATTGCGAAACAATACTATGGATCCAAAATCTGGGTTCAATATTTTAGATGCAAAACCATGGACCAAAACCATAGGATCAAAGACGTCGGACTAAATACCATGGACCAAACATAAGATGCGCGATTTTCTCTGCATGAAAGTCCATGTATTTTAGGTTCACACCTTTTGTGTGAAAGACTTGCTAACATGTCCGCACCTTTTCAACGGTCCTCCTGCGCAACCTACCGATGCCCATATCTTCTGATCGGTGCACCAGCTGAACCAGAAAATAACATTGCTGCACTTATAATTTATCATCTAAGATGAGTGGGTTGCCATCAAGTACGACATATGCATCATAATGCCAACACACTACCAGGAGCTAGAGTTGGAGCAGCAGGTGAACCCATACAAAATGGTTCGAACATGGCATGCCAATGAGAGGGAGAGGGATTTATATCCTTGCCTTATTTTTGCAGTGACTTGAGTGCTCTTGAGGAATGTATACCTCCTCAAGTACTATGAGGAGGCTACATCCTTGAAGGCACACTCTCTCTTTTTGGTGCATATAATACACCAATGGAATGTCCAGGAGTGGGATTTCTGTGTCAGTCTTATAGCATGGTATTTTCACACTGAGGAGGACATATATTTTATTAGTAGTGTATCCACGAGAGGGGAGGATTTTTCCTAGTTCCCTGATGTACCCCATGGGGTTACAACTGATATTCAACTTGTTTAAACTCTGAGATATGTCAGGCCTCATGCAGTCCATCCATTAACTTTTGAGGTTCTTGGTAGACAATTACAAATTTATTGTTTTATTTCAAATGAGGTTAGGTGCCTTTCATTATTAGTCACCACAATTTCACACTCTAGTAGTGATGGGAATGTTGGGTTGTGTTATATACTTTCCATGACTAGCCCACATAGTTAACCAAGGGGTTAGAGGGGGGTAGATCCCCCCTTCATTGTGTCGATTGTGTAGCAGGGTGGGGTCATAGGGGGTTTGAGGTGTACTCGTAACCCCACTTTATGGGGTATGGGGGAGTGCCCCAGGAAATTTTGGTTTTGGACCCTATGTTAGGTTGGGTGGACCCACTTATGGTTTTATGCATGATTTTCAGACATGTTTTTTGGACGCGATGGTTTTTGGTCCATGGTATTGGACGTGATCGCTTTCGGTCCATGGTATTGAATGCTTTGGTATGTATAAATATGTATTATAAAATTGAAAGGAACATAATGAAAAATCAAGTTGGTAGTCCTGGTTTTGGGATATAGGGGAAAATATTTGTGTATATGTGTTTTATGTGTTATGCTCTCGCATTGTTTATTTTCTATGTTTTAGAATTCGTATGCAGGTAATTTCTGTACGGGGTTAAAACCTACATGGAAGTGCATTAGTTTCCCTTTTTTTCATTATGTTAATTCTTTGATTTAGGTTCCATGTTGCATTATATGGACTGCCTTTTTTTTAGGAAGTTTTGCATGGCTTTAGATAAATGTCATGCATTAAGACATGGGAGGGAGACCTTCCCTTTCAATTCCACAAATTTTTGTTTATTTTTTGAGAGGTTTCTAGAGATGAGGCGTACATTTTTTTGTTGCCCAACTAGGACAATCACTAAGGTTCGTATGAACATGTGGGGGAAGAAGATGCACAAGAGGGGCCTACCATAGTTTCCATCCGAGTTTTCTCATGAGGCACTGTCACTACTAGCTAGTGAGGATGACCATGCTTTCTAATGTTTGCGTTTATGTACATAGGGATTGACTGGAGAGGGTGTCCCAACATCTTCTTCATAATGGTTGAACCTCCAGATGATATAGGAAATATTAGTTTTTTCTTTAAATTAATCAGCTAGTTTCATTTTCTTATTTTAATGAATAAGAATAAAATTTATTCTAGCACGTTATTTAACTTTTTTTATTACTTTTTTTAATAAAATTGTCTAATTATTCATATATACTCTATATTTTGTAGATATTGTCATATTCGATGGGGATGTGATTCCTCCCCCACTAAATGTCAGAGGAGATGAGGAGATGGGCGAGGCCCAAGAGGGTGAGGTACATCCTTAGGGGGGCATGGGTGTCCGAGGCCATAGGCCTAGTGTGTAAGTTTGGATGGACTACTGCTATCGATTGGTCAAAGTTTTGATTAAAGTGGGAGTCTGCCCTATGAGGCCTCGAGATATCACCATTGATTCTAGTTTCATGGGTCTGTAAAAGGACTTTCCACACAAGATGATGTATCTTATGCAACATATCATCAAAGGTAGTAGGTTACTAAGAACGATGAGGGATGTAGGACAACATCATGCACCTATAGATACATCTGATGAGGGTGGTGATGATGACAATGAGGATGATGATAATGATCATGATGATGAGGGTGGTGATCATGATTCTTATGGTAGTACCAACCAATTAGATCATGGTCGTTAGTGTGTCAGTGGTCCTTGAAGTAGTACACCTCCTCATCGCTCCCCTCATGATGAGATGTTAGAATTAGAGGATGTAAATCATGTTTTTCTTGAAAGGGAAGACCAACCGCATCCTCCTCCACCTTAGATTTCACCAAACTACGTTCAGGGAACATGCATAGCTGACCGTCCATCATATTCTACTCATGTTGACTAGCCACCTACTTCTCTACCTCAGTCGATTTCGACAGACATTGACCATCCATCGTCTTCTACCGCAGACTAACCTAGCACTGTGTATGTTTTATTGGATATTTGATTGCACTTATTTGAATTAAGGTAGTTATTTGACTTGTTTATATATATATGGTGCATTATTTTTGTTCATGTTTATGTACTTAATTGATGCAGGAGCATCTAGCTGACGGGTCAAGACAAAAGGAAAGGTTGTTTGGTCTCTGAAGAAGACAGAGGAGGAATTTGTTGAGTGAACAATGTAGTTATTTTGTTTATGTTGTTTAATTTAATAAAGAACAGTATGTAGGAAGGTAGAGGATTAATTAGGTAAATTATTGCAAGTAATTAGTTTTGTTTTCATGTCAATAACGTAGGACAATAACAGTTCATGGAACTAAAAATGTGTAACCAACAGTAGCTGGAAGAAAACAGTTCCATACAATCATTTTACAAGAGAACAGAACACAATTGTAGAGGTTCGATTTTTTGGAGAGTAAGTGTAAAAGCTAATAAAATATATCATTGAGCACACAGAGATTTTTTTCCAAACATCCAGTAACTGTCTATCTATATGTCATTCTGTCGATTTCTAGAAGCAATAGAAAGTCTAATCTTTGTTTTATTTTACAAGCATGTACACACACATGTGTTTCGAATTGCATTGATTCAAGCAGGCCTACGAACCCAAACGAATTTGTAGACATAACTCAAGAACGCATTGTAGAAACAAGGCATACAAACCCTGAACCTAACAAGCATACAAACGCATAGGAATCCTGGACGAGTTTGTATAATTCGAGCATCAAAATATAGATAAGGCACAAGCATTTACGAATAGCGAACCAAGTAAATTATACAGGTATGCCCAGAAAAAACCTACTTGTTTCATTTATAAAATAAGCACGAGAAATATTTGTAATCATATATAGTTCCAAAACCTCAATCAAATATTTATACAGTCCATACAATAACAGCTTACAAAGTTCGAGGGTATCATAGCATGCGGGCCTAGAAACCCTAAGGAAAATCCTACTACAGTTAACCACCAGAACAACTGTGCAAGGCAATGACATACGACTACATACAGTGAACGGCTCCAAAAATCATTGAAACAAGAATTACAATAACCCTAGCCTATGACAGTAGAATACAAGTGACAAAAAAAATAGGGAACGACCCTACCTGGGTCTAGTTGGATCCTCCAAGAGCCAAATTACGAAACCCTCCAAGACATTATACCTGCATCGACAACCATTAAACAAAGGTCGTAAGTATTGTGTGGTGGAGTAAGTAAAGAATAGAGGAAAAAACAAAACCAAGGTTCGAATTTAATTGGCAGAGAAAAGCTGCAGTCATTGCAGTCAATTAGGGTCACCCTACTCACAGAGGAGCAAATATATTAGTTTAACTAAGTGAAAATAGGAGATGAATGATAACATAGAACAAGAAAACTTACCTTTGTATTGTTGAAGAAGCTGAAGCCGAGACGCTGCAACCGTATCCTATTCAAAACCGAGAAAATACAACCAGAGACTCAACAATGGTCGCATAGAAGGATTCAAGACTAGAATGAGTCACACTATCCAACATACAATCAACATTGGCACTGCCCATAGAGAAATCTCAGAGTTGAACCATCAAACTACAATTTCATAAATGACAGCAAGAACAGGTGCAGACAAAGCAACGTGAACGAAATTAACAGGCTCATACCAGATGGAGGAGTTGATGAATTTTCCCAGGTCAAGAGCCGAGCCAGAGCATAGCAACAACAAAATTTACAGAGAAACAACCACAACATAACCAAATGCAGAGCTCTCAAGACTCAGGAAAACATGCATGCAAATGATTGAAGTTAGGGTTTGAGTCTCCCATACCAAGGCGGGGTTGACAATCCGAAGGGGTGGGCACTTTTCCATCAACTGTTAGCGCAAGTACCAATCATAAGTGCAAATCCCAAATCTATTTTAAAATCATTACAATCAATCGTCTGATGAACCAAAATTACATGTAATCCAGTTGTCATCATTTAATTTCATTCATTTTCACATTATTAACTTTGGGTAGTGTGACAAGGGTGGGTTGGACCCATCATGTGGTGTCAGAGCAAGAAGTTGAAAGAGTCAAGATATGGAAGTTGGCAGACGAGGACATGAGAGAGGTGTGCGTAGAGTAGCAGACAAAGGACTGAGGGAAGAAATAAGGATCCTTACTGCTCGTTTAGAGGCAATGGAGGCAGGAATGAGAAGGGATCCAGAAATAGGAGATGACAGTGAGGAGGAAGCAGTAGTTCCAATAGATGGATTAGATGAGGAAGGGCTAGAGATGAGGTTGCTGAGGTCGGTTCTGTTGGCCAGTAATAAGCCGAAACTGGAGATTACTAACTACGAGGGCAACCTGTCCACATAAGTTATGTTGGACTGGATAAGTGATTTAGACAAGTATTTTGAAAGTGAAGAGATCAGTGAGGACTGGAGAGTTAGGTTCGCCCAACAAAATTGAAGGGACGCACAACCCTATGGTGGGATAGTGCCCAAGCAGAGAGAAGGAGAATGAACAAGCTACTGATAAAGAAGTGGTCAAGGATGGTGGCCAAGCTGAAAGGCAGATTTCTGCCTAAGGATTACCAGGTTGCACTTTACCGACAAGTGTAGAACTTACGATAGAAAGGGATGATAGTAAAGGAGTATACAAAAGAATTCTACCGGGTGAACTTGAGAGCTGGTTATACCGATGACACTCCGAAGAAGATAGAAATATATGTAAATGGTTTGAGACTGGAAATACTGGATGAAATCAGTATTCTTTCCCCAAGAAATATATAAGTAGCCTATCAGAGTGTTGTAAAGGCTGAAGAAAATATTACTAGAAAACAAAATGCTATGAGAGGACGGGGAACCGGCAGAGGACGAGGACAGTCCTATGGCAGAGGACGAAATGCCAGTAATAGAGAAGAGGGCAGTAGCTCCAAGGCTTTAAGAATAGTAGAGAAAGGAGACAACACTAGAGGTGGAAAGCCATATCAGTGAGGAAGAGGGAATGGCCGAGGTAGAGGAGCTAATTTCCAGTGCTACAGGTGCCACAAGTGGGGGCATAGATCTTTTGAATGCCCTGAAGCAGAGCAAGCTGCCCAGAGGGTAACATTTGTTGCATAGCTTGAGGAAGTTGAGGCACCACCCCAAGAAGTAGAAAATGTAGAGGAAATAGGGGAGGCCTTGGTTATAAATAGAGTATTGCTGAAGCCGGCCAAGGAAACAGCTGAACAGACCCAACGAAAAGCACTATTCTGGACAGTTTGAAAATCACATGGAAAGGGCTGCAAATTGATCACTGACAATGGGAGTACAGATAATTTGGTTGCCACTGAGATGGTGGAGAAGTTGGGATTGAAGCGGCTTAAGCACCCCACCCCTTACAAGGTGTTGTGGCCGTAGAAAGGCCACCAGCTATTGATTGATGAATAGTGTGAGGTAGAATTTCACATTGGTAGGTACAAAGACAAAGTTATCTGTGATATCATGCCAATGGACGTGTGTCACATACTGCTAGGAAGACCATGGCAGTATGATTGGAAGGTGGTACACGATGGGAGAATGAACTGCTACAAGTTTGTTAAATATGGAGTCAAGCATACGCTTTTACCCATCAAGGAAGAGGATATAGCAGAAGAAAGTGGGACAAAAGCGTTGTTAGTAGGTGGAAAACAGTTAGTGAAATGGATCGAGGAAAATGAAATGAATTATGCTATTGTGAGGAGGGCAAAGACAGTGTTGTTCCACACAGAAATGTCTGAATTGCCTGCAGAAATTCAAGAGATGCTGCTATAGGAATTCAGAGACATTGTAGTTGATGATTTGTTAGACAAGTTGCCTCCCAAAAGAAGCATCAGTCATCATATCAACTTCATACCCAGAGCAAGCTTACCAAATAAGGCAACATATCGGATGAGCCCCAAAGATAATGAAGAGATCATGAAACAGGTAGGAGTTGCTAGATAAAGGGCTGATAAGGGAAAGCTTGAGCCCTTGTACAGTACCAACAGTTCTCACTCCCAAGAAAGGAGGAGAATGGCACATGTGCATGGAGTCACGGGCCATCAACAAAATCACCGTTAGGTATAGGTTTCCCCTACCAAGGATGGATGATATGATGGACTGCCTAAGTGGGGCAGCATACTTCACAAATATTGATATGAAGAGTGGCTATCATGAGATCCGGATCAGAGAAGGAGATGAGTGGAAGACAACCTTCAAGACTAATGAAGGGCTGTATGAGTGGCTAGTCATGCCATTCGATTTGAGTAAAGCCCCTAGTACTTTTGTGAGGTTGATGAACAAAATGCTGAAAGAGTTCATTGGCAAGATTGTGATAGTGTACCTTGATGACATATTCATTTTCAGCAGGACTAAAGAGGAACACCTTCAACATGTTCGAAGAGTGCTGGAGAAATTGCAGTAGAATAAACTGCTGATAATTTGAAGAAATGTACTTTCCTACAAAGAGAACTGGTTTATTTGGGCTTTGTAATTGCAGAAAATGAATTGAAGATGGATCCAAAAAAGATTGCAGCAATCATTAACTGGAAATCTCCGAGAAGCTTATTCGAGGTATGTAGTTTTCATGGGTTGGCGAGTTTTTATCGCAATTTTATAAGAAACTTTAGTGAAATTTGCGTGCTTATGATGGACACCATCAAAAAGGCCAGTTAGCCTTTTTGTTGGACCAAGGCAGTAGAGGACAACTTTCAACTCCTAAAGCGGAAAATTACAGAAAGGCCAATTCTAAGGTTACCATATTTTAATAAGCTTTTCTAGGTTCGATGCGATGCAAGTGGTACAACTATTGGCGCTATACTCAGCCAAGAAGACAAACCTATTTCATTTTTCAGCGAGAAATTAAATGAAAGCAGGCAGAAATATTCGTCATATGACAAGGAATTTTATGTTGTCGTCCAAGCTTTAAAGCATTGAAGACACTACCTATTGCGGAATGAGTTTGTGCTATTTTCTGATAATTCAATGCTGCAATGTGTAATGCAACTGCATAAATTAAACCACAAGCATGCCAAATGGGTGGAGTATTTGTAGAGTTTCACCTTTGTGTTGAAGCACATCAGTGGGTAGGCAAATAAGGTGGTGGATGCATTGAGCAGAAGAGCCTTGCTCTTACAGGAAAGTACAATACAGGTGTTGGGTTTCAAGCATTTGAAAGATTTGTACCAGACCGACGCAGATTTCAAAGAGGCCTATGAAGCCTGTCAAAATTCTGTGTTGAGGAAAAAAAGTCCATGGTTGGACTACAACTTGCAGGAGGAACTACTATTTAGAGGGGGACAGTTATGTATTCTTGATTATTCGATGAGAAAAAATATTTTACAGGAGAAACATAGCGGGGGTCTAGCCAGACATTTCGGCATAGACACAACTTTGGAGCAGCTTGGACACTTCTATTACTAGCCAAGAATGAAAAGGGATGTATAGCGGTATGTGAATAGATGTAAAGTCTACCAACTGGCAAAGGGACATAGTCAAAACACTAGACGTTACACACCACTACTGTAACATCCCTCCCTTAATAATAAATAATAAATAATAAGAACTAATAAAAATAATACAAAAATAATAATTAATATAATAATAAATAATAATAATAATAAATAAATCATAATAAAAATAATAAATAAACAAATAAATGATAAGTAATAAAAAATAGTAATAACCAAAATAACAAAATAGTAATAACCATAATAAAAGAAGGAAATTATCCAAAAAGAAGGAAAGAAAGCTAAAAAAATCAAAGGAAAGTAAAGAAAAAGCAGCATGTAGACACATGGAGGGGTGCATGTGGTTCCCCTTCTGATATGTTGTTCTATTTAATGAACGGTGGGGAAGATGGGGGGGGGTTCCATCATTCCGAGGTTCGATCTTCCATTCTATGGTGTACTAAGACAAGGGAATACTGGCAGTAGTAGTTGATTGAGGGCTCGGGGGTGGCCAGTTGTTGCAGAATCCTGCACAATTGAGCCTACGGTTGGGAGGAGAGTCGTCCCCAAAATCTTGTAGTCACTTCGCAGCCGGAAAGTACAGGTACAATTTTATTTTAAAAATTGTTTTTCTTTTTTACATTAATTTTAGTTATACTTGTGCTGTTTAGCTCAACTTTATATAAAAAAAAACTAAAGCAAGCAAAAAATGGCTGGTCTGACACAAGATCAGATGAGGGAAAAAAAAAAACGTTTTATGCTCTTAAAAAGTTGAGTAATTTTGGTACTGTCAAATGCATTTAACATAATAGATATTCACCGTTAGTTCTCTGTCTCTCTCAATTTACTTACTGCTGTCATGATTAATCTCTGAGATATAGGCAGCATAGAGAAATTTAAAGTTTACTTGCCTCATGGTTTATGCACTATGGTTTACTTGCCTCAATTTCTCTCCAGATACCCATGTGTCATGAACTCTAAATCCGTGAGGAATAAAGGTAGAGAGGATTTGTGAAGCTAGATCTACAGATATGATCTGTTGATTTTGGGATGATTCTCAACATTTCTAATTACCTTGTTGATTTTTGTAAGTTTTTACAAAAGAATCAATAATATCTGTCTGCAAATCTACTATCCTTGACGCGTAATACGACTGACTTGGTATTTTGAACATCACACCTTGCACATTTATAGTGATTTGCCCTCTATCTACAATCATTGGCATATGTCTTCTGACAAAATCCTAGCCAAGAAGAATATTAGAACCAGTGTCAAAGCTATACAAATTTACAGAAGTCACTTGACCATTTAAAATTATAGGGAAATCTCGGACGACAACCTTAATAGACATTAATAGAAGGAATAGCATTGTGCTTAGCACAAGAACCCTCCATATATCCACGACTTTAATATCAACTGATATAACAATTGTGTCCTAAAATCGTTTAATATCAGATTCTACTGGAATATATTCTAATGCCTTCCTTTCCCTATCTTCATCTTCTTTCTTTTCTCCAAAAATATCAGCAAAGTCATTAAAGAAATCATTTTTTTTAATTCATTAGTTCAACTCTTTTTGTTAGTAAATTAATATGGCTATCCACATGCATTACTACCATTAAAATTCTATCTTCCACTAATTTTCCCTCATTTCACTCTGAATTTCGAGCCTGCAAAAGAATAGAGCTGTAACATTAAGGGTTTAAAATTAGAAAAGGCAAGTGAAGATAGCGAATTCATCGCTGCATGGATAATATCCTTCAGATCTTCAGTTTGACGCTCTCCCAGCCGAGCTATTTCCGCATACTCAGTGAAGATTTTTGTTTGCTTGTTTTGGTATTTTCTATATTTATTTTTAGCAACATAAAATGGATTTTCATGACTGATTCTGTTCAAATTTATATCAGAAACTTTATCATGCAGGTTGCCTGAAGTTATGCTGATTTATTTATTGCTGAGATTGGAGTCCATTGGACGGAATGCTTAAGATGCATTTGATGGTTTCGGTTATCATTGAAGAATTCTGTTTGAGTTTTTGCATGAAAATTTGGCATGCTTGCAAGTTGACTGGATCGATGAATTCTGCTTTTAGATTTTACGGGGGCTGTTTTCCTAAATTTGAAAACATTAAGTACCATAAAAATCATGTTAGAAATGTTTAAGCTGAATCAGTGTTTAACCAGAAAGCAAGGTTAGTTTCTGTCATCATAAGGTGAAAAAAAAAATAGAACTTGAATCTCGTAAAAAAAAAAAAAAAGGAAACCGAGGGCAGTTGTTGCTGCGGGTTGTTGGTGAACGAAAGCCCTGTCGAAGGACAATTTTTGGTTGGCAGGATTTAGTTCATAAAAATGTTCCGGAAGTGGAAGTGGAAATGAGAATGACAAATGATATTTATTTTTAATTTTTTATTTTTTTTTTGGTCATTTGAGACGATTTTAGTTTGAGGTTATGTGTATGATTATTGTTGAATATTAATATTATTATTATTAATAAGATATCCTAAAAGATTTCAAATGTTTTTATAAATATTCTTGAAACTAAATATCTGAAATAATTTTTATGACTTAAAATTAACTTCACACTAAATCCTTCCTTGCAATAAATGAGTATAATCTCTTATCTATGTTGAAGCATAAGCATCGTTTAATTGAGGTGCATATGGAGACATAAGGTACCATAAAAACCTGGCTCTGATACCGTATGTAACAACACAAGTATAACTAAAATTAATGTCAAAAAGAAAAACAATTTTTAAAATAAAATTGTACCTGTACTTTCCGGTTGCGAAGTGACTACAAGATTTTGGGGACGACTCTCCTCCCAACCGTAGGCTCAATTGTGCAGGATTCTGCAACAACTGGCCACCCCCGAGCCCTCAATCAACTACTACTGCCAGTATTCCCTTGTCTTAGTACACCATAGAATGGAAGATCGAACCTCGGAATGATGGAACCCCCCCCATCTTCCCCACCGTTCATTAAATAGAACAACATATCAGAAGGGGAACCACATGCACCCCTCCATGTGTCTACATGCTGCTTTTTCTTTACTTCCCTTTGATTTTTTTAGCTTTCTTTCCTTCTTTTATTATGGTTATTACTATTTTGTTATTTTGGTTATTACTATTTTTTATTATTATCATTATTTGTTATTTTGGTTATTGCTATTGTTATTATTTTTTTTTTATTACTTATCATTTATTTGTTTATTTATTATTTTTATTTATGATTTATTTATTATTTTATTATTATTTATTTTATTAATTATTATTTTTTTATTTATTTTTATTAGTTCTTATTATTTATTATTTATTATTAAGGGAGGGATGTTACAACTACCTCTTCCAAGTAGACCATGGGACTTAGTGAGTATTGACTTTGTCTTAGGACTGCCTAAAACACAATGAGGTTATGACTCAGTGATGGTGGTGGTAGAAAGGTTTTCGAAAATGGCGCATTTCATCCCTTGTCGAAAAACTAGTGATGCCACTCACATAGCTCACCTGTTTTTCATAGAGATTGTTAGATTACACGACCTACCTAAATCTATTGTTTTTGATAGGGACGTAAAATTTACGGGACACATTTGGCCACCCTGTGGAAGGAGTTGGACACATAGTTGAACTTCAGTTCTGCATATCATCCACAGACTGATGGGCAAACGGAAGTGGTGAACATGAGTTTTGGGAACTTGTTACGGAGCTTGACTGGGAAAAATTCACGGTTATGGGATCATGCACTCGCCTAGGCAGAATTCGCTTATAACAATTCACCGAACCACAACACCAGACATAGTCCATTTCAAATCCTATACGGTATGCATCCTCGTGGAATACAGGAGTTACGGGATCTGGGAAAGTTGGAGAAGATAAGTGTTGATGGGGAAGATTTTGTTGAAGCGATGAGTGAACTACACGAACAAGTGAAATTAAAGTTGTAGGAAAACGTTCAGAAATATAAACAATAGGCATATCTAAAGGAGCGAGAAGTCCAATTCAATATAGGTGATGAAGTCCTTGCACACTTACGCAAAGAACAGTTTCCTAAGGGCACGTATAACAAGCTAAAGTTCAAGAAGATTGGTCCCTGCAAGATTTTTTGTAAATTCTCAGCCAACTCTTATGAGATACAAGTGCCACCTGATATATCACCCATTTTCAACGTGGTAGACTTGTTCCCATATACTACCAACCCAGAGGAAGACAGTGTGGTACAACCAGAACGGGACACCCAAGTTGGAGACAGTTTGTGGATGAGGCACATGCCTTCGGCTCAACCCCATGAGATCGAGAATATTCTCAACGCACAGGTAGCCAAGATGACTCGCAGGAAAGAGTATTTGCGATACCTTCTTAAGTGGAAGAATCATCCAATTGAGGATAGTTCATGGCTCGACACGACACAGATACAGAAAGGCGGGTTATTCTATGGAGGAGTTCATGGAACAGAGCCATGAATTTTTCTTACCCTGGGAACCTGATGCAAGAGCATCTAGCTAATGGGTCAAGATGAAAGGAAAGGTTGTTTGGTCTCTGAAGAGGCCAGAAGAGGAATTTGTTGAGTGAACAATGTAGTTGTTTTTGTTTATGTTGTTTAATTTAATAAAGAAAAGTATGCAGGAACATACAGGATTAATTAAGTAAGTTATCGTAAGTACTTAGTTTTTTTTTCATGCCAATAACGTAGGAAAATAACAGTTCTTGGAACTAAAAATGTGTAACCAACAGTAGTTGGAAGAAAACAGTTCCATACAATCAATTTAAAAAAGAACAGAACACAATTGTAGAGGTTTGAATTTTTGGAGAGTGAGTGGAAAAGCTAATAAAATATATCTCTAAGCTCACAGACATTTTTTTTCCAAACATATAGTAACTTTCAATCTATATGTCATTCTGTCGATTTCCAGAAACAGTAAAAAGTCTAATCTCTTTTTTTATTTTACAAGCATGTACACACACATGTGTTTCGAATTGCATTGATTCAAGCTGGCCTATGAACCCAAAAAAATTTGCAGGCATAACTCAAGAACGCATTGCAGAAACAAGGCATACAAATGCAGAGGAATCCTGGATGAATTTGTATAGTTCGAGCATCAAAATACAGACAAGGCACAAGCATTTACGAACAACGAACCAAGTAAATTATACAGGTATGCCCTAAGGAAAAAACCCACTTGTTTCATTTATAAAATAAGCATGAGAAATCTTTGTTCAATCATATATAGTTCCAAAACCTCATTCAAATATTTATACAGTCCATACAATACACCTTACAAAGTTTGAGGGTATCATAGCATGTGGGCCTAGAAACCATAAGGCAAATCCTATAGCAGTTAACCACCAGAGCAACCGTGCAAGCCAATGGCCTACGACTACATATAGTCGACAGCTCCAGAAATCATTGAAACAAGAATTACAATAACCCTAGCCTATGACAGCATAATACAAGTGACAAGAAAAATAGGGAAAGACCCTACCTGGGTCTAGCCGGATCCTCGAAGAGCCGAAGTCCAAAACCCTCCAAGACATTATACCTGCAACGATAAGCATTAACCAAAATTCATAACTATTGTGTGGTGGAGTAAGTAAAGAACAGAGGAAAGAACAAAACAAAGGTTCGAAATTACTTGGCAGAGACAAGCTACAGCCATTGCAGTCAATTAGGGTCACCCTACTCACGAAGAAGCAAATATATTAGTTTAACTGAGTGAAAAGAAGAGATGACTGATAGCATAGAACAAGAAAACTTACCTTTGTTGATCTAGACTTAAATAGGAATGCAACAAATTACAGAGATAACCATAAACACAGATATGCAGCGGAAATAATACTTCATTTTATTAATGTAAAATATTGAAATATGCTTACAAACAGTAATGGAAATAAACCAGCTAGGGCGATGATAACTTATCTCTGAGAAGAGATGTGGTGGCTACATGCCTATGAACTGTGTTACAATGAGGCTCGAGGGCCTATTTATTGTTGAGAAACAATGGAAAACCCTTAACATTCCAAAACCTAACCCTAGAAGATGAAACACCAAACTGTGGGCCCCATTTGGGTAAATTGGTATATCAACTTCCTGGGGTCGTAACTTTGGCATACAATCTCTGTTTGATGCGTACAATAGCTTGTTAGAAATATCTATCCGAGAAATACCACTTTGGGAAGGGAAACATTGGTCCATGGACACATGTTGCCCCAAAATTTCCCAAAAAACGTCGTTTAGGGCCTCAAAACAGCTCCAGAAGTTCATGACCCGAAAAATTGCTAAAAATAGTAAGTGCTACAATTAAGGAAACTGAAAATGTTGAGAGAAACAGTGGTGGGGGTCCACGTGGACTTGGCAGGTGGTCACTAAGATCCACTTGGATCATTCCTCCCCCCTTAGGAAGCAATGGTCCCCATTGTGTTGAGTTCCTCCATGAGATGAGGAAACTTTTGCTGAACTTGCTCCCTAGTGAACCACTTGCCCTGGTGAAGGAGTTGGCCTGCTTTGACAACTCAATACAGTTGGATATTCTGTTGGTGAGTGTTCTTGATCTGTGTGTCCATGATCCGACCAGTTGCAACTTGTTCCATGCAATCTGGATTTAATTCTATGGGTGTGAGCTATTCTGCAATGTCGGATGTGTCTAGCAATAGTGGAAAGTATCGCCGAAGGCGGTCCACATTGAACACTGGTTGTAGGCCAAGGAATGGGGGAATGCTGAGCTCAAATGCATTGTCTCCCATAGCCTTAGTAATGGTGTAAGGACCATATCGAAGATGTCTCAGTTTCTGATATGCTCCAGTAAGGTGTTCCTTTTGCAAATGTAACCAGACTTTGTTGCCCACCTGAAACTTGTGTGTCACCCGATGTTGATCATGTCGCTACTTGTACTTGGAATTTGATTTCTCCAAAATGTCATGGACCTGCTGGTGAATATGTTGGATGTTCTCAATGAAGTTGGTTGCCTTATTTGTTTCAAATTGGACATGAGTTGAATCTATGTGACTAGTTGCAAGTGGCATGGCCACATCAATGGGGCATAATGGTTGGAATCCCAAGCCCACCTGAAACAGGTTGTGTCCAGTCGAGCTGTGAAGAGCTCGGTTGTAGTTGTGTTGACCATAAGGGAGGCTCTTGTCCCATGTGCATGGATGCTTTGAGTTGTACATGCCCAGAATGAACACAATCATCCTATTGACAACCTCTGTCTGGCCATCAGTTTGAGGATGGAAGGCTGTGGACTTAGTGAGTTTGGTGTCCAGCATTGATCAGAGACTAGACCAAAATTTATTGAGGAACTGACTATCCTGATCTGAGATGATAGATTATGGGATCCCAAAGTGCACCCACACTCATTCAAAGAAGAGTTTAGCAGTGGCTTTTGCTGTGATATTCTTCTTGCAGGCTTCCATAATGGCCATCTTCGAGAACTTGTCGACGACCACAAAAACACAGTCATTTCCATGCTTAGTGGAAGGAAGGCCTAACATGTAATCCATGGAGATGGATTCCCAAGGTCGACTAGGGGTAGGTAGCGGGGCATAGAGGCCTGGCTTCTTGATGGTCGGTTTGGCAATGGCATAGGCAATACATGATATGATGTACTTCCCAACATCTTGTCGAAGATTCGGCCAATAGAAATCCTTTTGCAGTACTGCCACCATTTTCTCGACCCCGAAATGCTCAGCAACCCGACTGTAGTGTGCTTCCAAAATCATCTTGGCACGCTCGCTTGAAAGAACACAAGGGTGACCTAGGTAGCATAATAGGGCATCCTGGAGGTGAAAATCTAGAACATGCCAACCCTCCAAGAGTGTCTGGTATGTGTGGCTTAATTCTGGGTCGCTTTTGTAGAGAAGTGGCCAATCAGAAGTCTCGTGCCCACAAGAGTTGAGCACGGTGGTTAATGCCATGATCGGTGGTCGACTGAGGCAATATGCAACATTACTGGTGCTGGCCTTCTTATACTTGATATTCAAATGGAACTGTTGCAGGTACGTTGACCACTTCTGATGGCGATCATTCTGCAATTTTGCTTGAGTTTGTATGAATTGCAGGGGTCGGTGGTCTGTGTGGATGACCATTTCCTTCCCCAAAATGTAATGCTTCCATTGTCGGCATAACTACACAATGGAATACATCTCTTTATCATAAATAGGATACTTCCGGGCTGTGTCTGAAAGTGTTTCACTATGATATGCCACTAGGTGCCGGTGTTGAGTAAGGACTGCCCCAATAGCATAGTCAGAGGCATCTGTCTCGACCTCAAATGGTTGTTGTAAATCTGGTACCACGAGCACTGGTGCCGGGTAGAGGCGATCTTTCAACTCTATGAATGCTTTCTGTTGAGATTCAGACCAAAAGAATTTTTCTTTCGCTCCTCCCTTGGTGACTTGACTCAAGGGCCAAGTGATGTGAGAAAACCCCATCATAAACCTGCGGTAGAAGTTGGCAAGACCTAGAAAGTTGCGGAGCTCTCTCAGAGTGGTTGGAGATGGCCAATCTCGAATGACTTGGATCTTGGCTGGATCCACATGCACCCCCTGTTCATCAATAATGTATCCTAGATATTGAACCTCGGTCATGCCAAATTGCATTTGTCCAAATTGGCACATAGCTTGTGTTGCCTCAGTGTTTGGAGAACCTGTCGAATGTGGTGGAGGTGCTCTTCCCAACTCTGGCTGAAGATCAGAATGTCATCCAAGTATACCACTAAAAATGAGTTGGTGAATGGCCGCAAGATGTCATCCATTAGCCTCATGAAGGTTGCAAGAGCATTCGTCAATCCGAAAGGCATAACCAACCATTCGAAAAGGCCCTCCTTGCCTTTGAAGGCAGTCTTCCACACATCAGAGGGTTCGATTGGTACCTGGTGATATCCTGACTTCAGATCGATCTTGCTGAAATATTCACTCCCTTTAGCTGGTCCAGGAGGTCATAAATCCTTGAGATCGGGTACCTATTATGGACAGTGATATTGTTCAGCGCCCAATAGTCAATACAGAGTCTCCAAGTCCCATCCTTCTTCTATACCAACATGATCGGGCTCCCACAAGGCGATGAACTCAGACAGATGTGACCTTTCTGCAGTAGCTTCTGAATCTACCTCTTGATTTCATCGTTCTCCAAAACGAAGCGCCAATAAATTGGTCCATTGGGTAGTGGCGCACCTGTGATCAGATCGATGGAGTGCTTGACTTGACAGTGCAGAGGAACCCCTGCGGGGGAGGTGAAGATGTCCTCATAGTCCTCCACGACCTTGTCCATCTGTAGTTGTCGTGCGAAGGGGCCCTGTCTAGAGGCCGTGGCCACCATCTTCTTCTTTCCTTGAGGGTGTATCATTAGGAAAACAAATTTCCCGGTTTTGGAAATGAGCTTACTGCATTGTTTGGCAGTAACCAAAGAGATGGCGGTAGGCGGTGCTACCTTTGGTATCCTGTACAACTTATTTCCCAATGTAATAATAACACTACGGGGCCTTGATTCATATACAGCATGTCGCTTCCACAAGTATGGTTGTTCTAATAATACATCACAAACTTCAAGGGGATGAATGTCACACAATACCTCATCCGTGAAGGGCTTGACGTTGTATGGAAAGCGACACTGATGGCTCATGCGGAGATCCCGTCCTTGGTGAAGCCACCCGATGGTGTATGGTTGTGGATGTGTTGTGGTCGGAAGCCCAACCGCTTCACGACCTCTCCCGAAATGAGGTTCTTTTGGCTCCCACTATTGATAATGAACTATAGTGGGGAGCCCTTTACCCATGTCTGGGAGTGGAAGAGATGCTCCTCCTGCTCTGGATCTTTGGGTTCATTTTTATGGATCTTGGCAGTAGCAACAGTGGCGTTGGCATTTGCATCAATGATCTGCTTCCCTTTGTCATTCCCCTTGTTAGGTTTTGACTCAAGTCGGAACACGCATCTGATTCTGAAACCTTTATCTTAGCCACTAGTGACTGCTTGGCCTGACACTCACTTGTGTTGTGAGTGGAGCCCTTATGGAACTCACACCATTTTCCTGTGTTCTTTTTCGGCTTCGCGGTGTTGTTCTTTGCTTGCAGCTTTGGTGGGTTTTCTTGGGCTACCCGCCTTGGCTTTGTCCATTGTTCTGTGGTTTAGGGGCACCTTTCCCTTGCTTTGGATTCGCAGATCCAAAGTCTCACTTCTTTTGTTTAAACTTTTGCTCGACCTTGACGACATATCGGTATGTTGTGCCGAGCGAGGAGATGTTCAGGAATTCTATTTCTTCCTGGATGTACTTGTGCAGGCAGCTGTGGTATTTGAGTATCAAATGTTGCTCCGTATCCTTGATACCAAACTTTGGGCGAAGGGTATGGAAAATATTGGTGAACTCCGGCACATCTTGGTCCCTTCCCTACCGCAGCATGGTCCACTTTATGTATTCATCCTCACAGCTTCCAACAGGGTAGTACTGCTCCTTGATGGCATCCCAGAATGAATTCCAGGTGGGTGCAGCTGAAAATAGTGAGCCGGTACTTTCATCCTTTCGCTCGCAGTAGATTTCCCACCAGTCCTGGACATGGGGGGCTGCTTTGAGAAGAGCGAAAACAATCTTTTCTCAACTCGAAAATTCATGAACAGAAAAATAACCCTCTAGCAGATTTAACCATTTATCTACAGCATCTGCATCTATTTGACCCTCGAATATGGGGATTTCAAAAGTAACTTGTACCTTGAAGGGTGTGTCGTTTCCAGAGTAGCTTCTGGAAGCCGATGCGTCCCTTTTGGGTAGCCGTTGAAGGATCTGGGCAAAGTTGTCTATCATTGCATTCCATTGTCGCTCGAGGGCTTCTTCGAGAAAGATTTTGATAAGATCTCCTGCCCCCTTGTCTTTCTTCTCATCCGCCATGGGAGGCCATCGAGATTTGCGAGGCTGGTCTTGCAAAGGTTTGACCAGTTCAAGTCCTAGCTGCTTATATCCCGACCTCGTTGGGGACATGCAAAGAAAAGCAGAGAAAAAAAGCAGACCGCTCTGATACCATTGATCCGGACTTAAATAGGAATGTAAAAAATTACAGAGATAACCATAAACATAGATGTGCAATGGAAATAATACTTCATTTCATTAATGTAAACTACTGAAATATGCTTACAAACAGTAATGGAAATAAACTAGCTAGGGCGATGATAGCTTATCTCTCAGAAGAGATGTGGTGGCTACATGCCTCTGAACTGTGTTACAATGAGGCTCGAGGGCCTATTTATTGTTGAGAAACAATGGAAATCCCTTAACATTCCAAAACCTAACCCTAGAAGATGAAACTCCAAACTGTGGGCCCCGTTTGGGTAAATTGGTACATCAACTTCCTCGGGTCGTAACTTTGGCATACGATCTCTATTTTACGCATACAATAGCTCATTAGAAAGATCTATCTGAGCACTACCACTTTGGGAAGGGAAAAATTAGTCCACAGACCCATGTTGCCCCTATATTTCCAAAAAAATGTCAATTAGGGCCTCAAAACGGCTCCGGAAGTTCAGGACCCGAAAAATTGCCAAAAATAGTAAGTTGTGCTATAATTAAGGAAACTAAAAATGTTGAGAGGAAAAATGGTGGGGGTCTAGGTGAACTTGGTAGGTGGCCATTAAGATCCACCCGGATCATTTGTATTGCTAAAGAAGCTGAAGTTGAGACCCTCCAACTGCATTCTGTTCAAAACCGAGAAAATACTACCAGAGACTCAACAACATTCGCATAGAAGGATCCAAGACTAGAAGGAGTCGCACTATCCAGAAAACAATCAAGATTGACACTGCCCAGAGAGAAATCTCAGAGTCGAACCATCAAACTATAGTTTCATAACTAACAACAAGAACAGGTGTAGACAAAGCTACGTGAACGAAATTAACAGGTTCAAATAGAGGTTTGTACCAAACAGAGGAGCTGACAAATTTTCTGAGGTCAAGAGCTGAGCCAAAGCACACTAACAACAAAATTTACATAGAAAGAACCACAACATAACCAAACATAGAGCTCTCAAGACTCAAGAAAACATGCATGCAAATGACCGAAGTTAGGGTTTGAGTCTCCCATACCAAGGTGGGGTTGACAATCCCAAGGGGTGGACACTTGTCCATCAACTGTTAGCGCAAGTACCAATCATAAGTGCAGATCCCAACTCTATTTTAAAATCATTATAATCAATCGTCTGATGAACCAACATTACATGTATCCAGTTGTCATCATTTAATTTCATTCATTTTCGCATTATTAACTTTGGGTGGTGTGACAAGGGTGGGTTGGACCCATCATTAATTTATATGATGGTGTTGATGTGTATATTGTTAGGTCATGTTAGATATGTTCATTCAATGTGCTAGTCAATGGATGTATATGTGAATATAATATTTTATTTGGCATGATATTTATATTAATTTGAGGATGTGTGTGGTGACGATGTTAGATAAGAATGTTTGTGTTTTGTAAGATGTGATAATGGTGATGATGCCCTATTAGATTATTATATTTTTGTGCTAGATAATGGCGTTTATAAGTGCTAGAGGTGTATATAATTAGATGATGGTAGTGAATTCAAATGTGTATATTAGATGATTTTAATGATTCTTAGATGGTTATAATCATGATGTTTATTTTTAGGAAATAATATTTATTATAGATTATGTATTGGTGAAATTATATCAAAATTTTATATATGAAATTTCATGCAAAACCACTTATCTTAAAAAAAATGCAAAGATATTTTTATAAATTACAAAGTTTAGTATGGTTGAAACTATGATTGTAAAATTAGGTTGGTATAATATATATATGTAGTTGACATTGAAATATTTTATTTGTAATTAGTGTTCTCCACATTAAAATTTTAAAATACACCTCCTCATAATTTTTTTTTTGTATGTATACATTAAATTGTTTTATTATTAATATTTTGTAAAATATTACATATTAAATCCATATTAAACATTGAAATTTTTATAAATATCCCTCATACATTGAATTAGAAAAAACTATTAATAAAATAAGAATTCTCTCAATCTTTCTCACTAAAGTGAAAATATAAGAAAAAATTCAAAATAAATTACTTTACTTTTCTCTCTATAAAATATGTATAAAATCACGTTATTTAATATGTACATTGAAATAATTTACTTATGGTTGTGAGTAAAATATTTTTCATTGTAAAAATATTTTTGTTATAAATATCACCTATAAATGAAACATAGAGTGAATTATACATAATATAATATCAATAATACTATTTCTTGTCATGTGAAAAAAAATACATTTCTTCCTTGTAGTAAAAAGTAAATTATATTTGTTTACTCGTTACATTCTTCCTCGTAATAAAAGTTTTTTTTTTTGTTACTTTATATCTCTTATAAATCTATATAAGATTGGATGTACATTGAAGTTTTGTAATTATAGCCAAAATTAATTTCTTTTGTTATTAATATTTTTAATTTGTTAATTTAAATTATTATTTTACTATTTTTAAATGTAAAGCTACGTGACAACATCTCTCTCACACTGAGTTGCAGGGTGCCTCTCGGCGCAAGTAATTTATATATAATATAGCTTGAAAAATTATGTTTTTATAGAATTTATGTTCAAGAAATTTAAATTTAACCTTTGTAGCAACTCTTGGCAATTTAAATTACAAATTTCTCCCTCTAAAGACGAGGATAAAAAATGTAAAGTAAGGCTTTTGAAGTTACTTGTAATTGAAGATTTTCTCTATTGGAAGTTCTTCCTTAAAGAGGTAAGTGAACTTTTTTCTAGTAATAAACATATAAGATTTTGGTGCTATTTTGGTTCATTATTTGCTATTGTACTGGATTAAATTTAACTCTTTTTAATAATAAATATGAGTTTAATAATACAAAAATGATACTATAGTAGATTTAAACTTTTGAAAAATAATATATTTCATTATTTCTTAATGAACAACTCAAAAAATATTATTTTTTCCACATACTTTTCACGAGATAGTCACTAAAAGTCATGTTTTCACATTTTTCTTAGCTAATATTACATCATGTTCACAACGATAAAGACATGTCTACTTTAAATAATTTAGTTATAAAAACATAAAAGATAGATATTTGTTTTATGTAATCTAAATAGGAAAAGAAAATGCATCACCAAGTCTATTTGAAAGTCAAACAAATGCCCCATAATTACCATTGCAAATGTGGTGCACTTGATATGTTCCTATTGCACGAGTGCAATAATATTTACCAAACACACTGCAAAAATAATATTTAAAATATAGCTATAGCTTAGTGTGTTTGAAAACATGAATGTTCAGTACCAGTGTGAAAATGTTATATGTGCACACCGGTGGGTAAATGTGACACACCGCTATGAAAATTTAAATTTGTGAACCAACAATGGTGCATCATAGATATGTGCACACCAATTTCAGTGTGGTTTTGTTTGGAAACACACTAGAGCTAGTTGCATGACTATGCTTTTGGCACATCGGTTTTTTTTCTTTTAATTGAAAGTTATGTTTCCATATTAATAAATACATTTTACATATTATAAAAAATATTTGTATCTTATGTATGAGGTTGATGTAATTTATATGTCAGGCATGTAGCAGAGATGTCAGCAGAGGGAGAAAGAGAAAATTTCATACCCATACAATATGGTGCGCCTATGGGAGGCCAGAGAGAGGGATAAATCATAATTCTTGTCCCACAATACACACTCCAGGTGTCTTACCTAGATCTCAAAGGTCCCCGCTACAAACCACCATGGTGCCATGGGTTTAAAAAATGGAATTGTGAAAAGTTTATACTTTGTTAAATGCTACCAGTTCAAATGGTAAAATAAGAGTGAAATTAGAAGAAAGTGGTACAGAGAAAAGATATCATATTAGGGTTTTATGGGCCTTATTAGTCAACCAAACACCATGAAAACTTACAGGTGTGCCTTTCACGCCACTGTTTTATCGTACAATTGGCGTCCTTCAAGCCGGTGATATCATGCATATGGCTTAGGTTCGTGATTTTCAATGACATTTTATTCATTGTTATAGTCGTTGTAGAGCTATCACTACTTGATTGTTTATATTGATGAATATCTAAACAAGAAAAAAAAACATGTTACTAAACCAATAAGTATCTAAATCATGACTAAATCTTTAATGCTATTTCTAAATTCACTGGCTTGTTCTCATTTTCCTATTTGATAAGGGTAGTGACCTTGAATCATTATTATCATAGACAATGTACAAAATTGGAGATACTTTATTTTAAGTACCATAAATTTTTTTATGAATCTTACCAATTATATTATAAAATTCCAACAATACGAATAAAGAAACAATATAATTAGCGAAATAATGAAAACAAAAATAGTATAAATGATGAAATAACACAAGTACATATCACTCTCCATTATCATCACCCTAGTTATCTTCATCGCTTGGTATGATAACATTGTTGTTCTAAAAAGAAAGGTTTTTATCTAGGGTCGTGTCTTAATATGAACCACCAATCCCTATCCAACACATATGGGTAAAAAAACACCTTGTTGCAGTGTTTTGGGAAAACATAAAGCTCCCTAGCTTCATGCCACATATTTCTAGAGTTGATAGATATCATCCCATTATCACCATATTCCTTTACATTATTTTGATCAAATGTATCCCACCACTTGCACCTACAAATAATGCATTGGAATGAAGAGAAGTCCACTTGAATGATCTCTTGTATCTTTCCATCATAACCTAATGTCCCATGCATTAGGTTTTAATTGCAATGTCTAACATGAATAGATTGGTTGACTTGACTTCCACTCCATGATCTCGTGTCATGCATTGATCATCGACATCCTTCATGCGAAAATGATGTCCATATGTTCACATAGATGGGAGCGAATGCACTTATAAAAAAAAATGAAAAAATCACAGTATCATGTGTCTAATAACCCGAACATAATTAATAAATATAAAATATATATAGATGTTACAATTCAAAGGTGCAATATGAAGTTAAAACTATATAGTAATCACAGAGTTGTTACACCCAGTCCATATGTTTAGCACATCCTCTTTAGCACACGGGTAACGACAAGATGCATTGTATTTTTCTCTGACTTGATTAGTAACCCAACTGTTAGGGCATGCCATTGGCATATTTTCTTTTAAATGATTAGAATAATGAGTGCATCTACCATTCAAATGTTTGAAGTATTTCCTATCATTGTCCCATTTCCTCCTCTTCTCTTCATAGAGTGCGACCCACGGTTCTGTCACTTCCATATTGTAAAGAATGAATTTGTTGATGGCTTCAATTTTTGAATTTTCTAATGAAATCAAACCAAGATATATATATATTATATATATATATATATATATATATATATATATATATATATATATATATATATATGAGATCAAAAAATTCATTAATATGAAGTTCAGTGTGAATAGTTACTATGTAGAAATTTAATAAATGATAAGCTTACACATACTCTTTATTAGGAGCCTCTCTCCATTCATTTTGAGAAGTTCCCCTTCTCTTTTTTCTTGCTCCCTTTCATTGTCCCAAATCGCTGCACCTGGCATGTTGTCAATCTTCTTGATGTACTCACTGACATAATAGAAAGAATCATATGATAAATACCCCTTTGTCATATAACCCTCGAGTTTTTCACTTTGTCAAACAAAAATTTTCAATTTATTTATGTACATCTCTAAGAAGAACATCCAACGACAAGAAATGGCCCCAACTAATTCAACCTCATCTACTAGATGAATTAGACGATGAACTTGCAACTTCATGAAACTCGTCGATAGCTTCTTCTAAAACATACAAACAATCTTAGCTATCACTTGATGCCATGATGGAATGCTATCCATATGAATTGTGTGGATGCATTCCAAAGATGCTTCTAGTGGGGAGGAATGATCTAGGGGATCAAAAATATGCTCAAAACTAAAAATATCTTAAAATATTATGAAAATAGTGCCAAATCATCGATCTCATTGTTCTAGTTACAATGACACTTGAATCGCTTCAATATAACAATGTATGAGGAATCGATCACATTCTAAATTTTCTGGCAAACAACTTAATAGGTTACTTGCAGGGTTGACTGGGTAGTGTACGGATGCCACATGGCAATCTGTATGATGATATAATGTAGACATCATCTAATGATCGGGCATTATGGGAGACAATAAGAATTTGACACCTAGACCAGGTGTACGAGAACATGTGACAAATTTCTATTTGTTGAAGTTTTTTTGGGAATGGGCTAATCACAGAGTGACATGTGGCCCAATCCTAGGGCGTCATGTGACACTCTCGATGAGACTAAAATTTTGTTATGTGACTAAAAATCCTCTAGCAAAATTGAAATTCTGACCTCCAACACACGAAACGAATGCCCAATCAATGGGCCACATTTGTTTCTTATTATACAATGGGCACTGGTAATATTTAAAGTTTAATGTCATGATCATTGGCAGAAAAACATGCAGCCTGACGAGCTATCCAAACTAGTCCAGACTATGTTTATATGGGAATTAATGTGATCAATTGGAAGAGCCAAGGGAGAGGGCTATGGCACAGATCCTAACCCATGGTTGTATGCACCAATCCAACCACCAACAGGTTGTTTGGAGGGGCAAGGAGGGTGGCATCCTGACCGTGCCCTAGGACTAATTTTCATTATTTACATGAGACCGGGAGTAGGGTTAGGGAAGCGCATGGCCTATGGCATACATCCCTCGGTCGCATGTGTGCCACATGATCGGCGGAAAAACAAAGAGTTTGGCAGAGGGGCTAGACCCATAATTTTTTTTTTTTGATATTTAATTAAAATTCGAAACCCACCAAAATTTATGGATTGAACCATAACCTCTTGGTTCCAAATGGAGTGCACTACCAATAGGCAATAGAAAAGCTTGTTGCTAGTTTTGCAGAGTGAACTAGTTTTGGAGAGTTGTTTGAAGGCAATTTGAAGAAGGATGCCTATCTTGGCCATTTTCAGTCATTTTGAACCCAAGAAGAGCCTATATAGGAGTTTTTGGGCATTCTGGACACAATAGAAGTGTTATTTTTGCATGTTAACACTTGTATGTTGATGTATTTGAACATTTGAGCATATACTAAAAAGGACCACCATAGGAAGCTGGACTCGAAGATGTAGCCTAGGAGGGGCGAACTATGCCATCAATTTGTTGTGTTTTGATGTTGCTTATTGTCCATTTTAACTGTTAAAAATATGTAAAAGTTACTTTATTTTGTGTTCTTTTAATCACGATCCATTACCTAAAAGAAAAAAACTAGCCTGCAATACATTTCATGAAACCTTCATTTTTAATTTTATATCAATACTATAGATTTTTATTGGTAGCTAAAATCACTCCTAAGGAAGGACCTCCTACAAAGAAATGATGCGAAGGATGAAATATTTTGATTTTATATGAGCTCTTAATGTAATTCAAAGGCATGGAAAATCATTTGGCTTGGGAGAAGGCTACTATCATGCATGGAAAGGGATATGCTCCAGACATTGTAGTTAGTTTGACATCCATTAAGATGGATATTTCCAACTCTTCTTAATCCTTTAAATTGTTCAAGTTTCTATGTTTGTGTGGTCTATGTAATCTTGGTCTATTAGGGCCTATGAAGACTACACAATTATAATTTATTATCATATTAGACACTATAGTTGGAAGGCCTGGGCCTTGCCTTCATTTAGTTATTTTCTAGGATTTAGATATTTATTGGAAAAAAAAGCTTCTATTCTACTAATGGTATGGATTCCTTAGCAATAAATCAAATGCATTCAGATATCTATAATTTGCATAATGTTTTTATGATAATCAAGAATTTTAATTTACAAAAAAATAAAGTATACTTTAATATTATATAGATTATATATTGTTTTGTTTATAGCTAAAATATTTTTAGTTTTTATATGGATTATGGTAGATTTTAATTGAATATGGTTAAATATATTCAAACTATGGGTGACGAGGGTTTATTACTGATGCAGGAGCATCCAGCTGAGAGCACCATGACCAGGTGTTGGTCTCCACCAAGGTGGAAAAGATTTATCAGCGTTTGGTTTCTTTATGTTTAATTAGTCAAAGCAGAATGTAGGGACTTATTTTTTTTAATTTCATGATTAGTTAGGGAACAATATAGTTAGTTAGGGTTACTGTCACAATTGTCTGTCTTTTAGTGAATAATTGTCTTATAACTGTTTCTTCCATTTAGAACAAAAAAAAAAGGACATCCATGTCAATTGTCAAATCTTGCATAAAGAAGAACCGAAAGAATTAATAGTTATGCAATTGATAAAAGAAATAACTGAAGTGTAATTGTGCATAGTTTAAGTAACTGTGGGAAAATGGTACAAATACGAAATGTAAATCATTCTAAGGGGGTTCAACATATGAGAGCAGTAATAGAATACATAGAATAACTTTCTTTCATGCGAGTCCATATGTAACATTTCTTGTAATATTTATCTACTTTTCCTTAAGCATTTGAAAAAACCAAAATAAGTAGATATTGTGCATGCCTATTTTCTCTCCTAAAGAATAGGAAGCAGAAAACAAGAATTACACGCGAGTTTCCAGTACGAAGGCTGGAAATCAACAAATAGAGACCACGAATGAAAGAGCCAAGCGCATTACAAACAGTTCGAGCAAGAGCGAGTATATAAATGCTAAGTAACATGACCCAGGATAGAGGTAACAAGTATAACCCAATACATTGTGATTTCTTTTCATTCCAACAGAAAAACATATATTTGTATACGCATGAAAGTCCAGGGATAACCGATTGAACAGTGGAAAAAAAACCAACAAACCAGTAAAACCCTAGACGAGGGTTTTGGGACGACCACCCTTCAATACAGTCTTACTATTACAAATATGCGGAATACAAACAAGGGTTGTATTAAGTTAATCCAGGTCGCATAACAATGACATAGGAGTATAAGAGAACAAGTATTCGGACTGAGTCCAACAAAACTGGCAGAAAATAATAGTAAACACAAGTTTATAATAGTGGCAGAGCCTACTGGCAAAGGGCCATGGTGCTCGCACCAACCACGTCAAGGAGAAAACCCCCGACCTATGAAATCAGAGCAGGGCAATACTGTCAACGCAACTATCAACCGAGAAAAGTAAACGAATGGTGATGAACCGTATACATAATGAGAAAAAATTTACCTGGAGGTTTAGCTACACAGGAAGAATGCAAACCCACTGAGCCACAATCCAAGGTGACAACCTTAGATCGAGGAGAAATCATTGTTAGAACCAGAGAAAGACAAGGAGAAAAATAAATGATGGGATGATAGCTTAACTGAAGAGAAATTTCCAGCAGAAGGAGGCCACCGCGACTGTGACTAGTAGCATGCAAAAACCATTAGTCAAATTTAACAAGCAGGGGAACCACAACCAAAACAAGAACAATGGAACAAATACCAGTTTAGTAACAGAACAGACAAATACAGTGGTCATTTTCTTACACGAATGAGCAAATTGACATTCTGTGCCCAAGGAGCCAAGTAAACAACTCCCTAGGACAAGCGATAGAGCCACACCAGCAAGTAGCATAGCCCATAGCTGGCACAGGCAGAGACTGTGGCTCATTTCCGTCCATCCACAACACAAACTCAGTTCTAGACCAAACCCTCAGCGTAGCAAAGTTGCAAGTGCGAAAATGAACAAATGACATGGTAAATAGGGTTTTGGCATAGAGAAAAGAGCGGGAAATGATAACCGAGGCACGTACTGCCAACATTACAATAATAAATCCCAACATAAATGCCAACAAAAGTAAATCTGGAACCATCTCACGATTAACCTCTAATCATCGGAGTTAAAACCCAAATAATTGTTTAATTATATAATTGTTAATCAAGCAATCATATTATTGTTAACTATCAAAGTGTGGAATTGCGGGTTGGTCCCATCATAGTGGTATCAGATTAGTATTTAGAATTGGCCTAAGAAATGTAGGTAGGAAGATGAGGTCGTGGAAGAGTTGCTTGGAGGATAGAAGAGGAAGGATTGTGGGAGGAGATCAGGATCCTTACTGCCCGTTTGGAGGCAGTTGAACCAAGAAGGAGAAGGGATCCAAAGGTAGGATATGACAACAAAGAAGAAGCCATAGTGACAACAGATGGATCGGATGAAGAAGGGCCAGAAATGAGATTGTTGAGGTCGGTCCTATTGGCGAGCAGTAAACCTAAGCCAAAAATCCCAAATTATGACAACACCTTGTCCACAAAGGTTCTATTGGACTAGATCAATGAGCTGGATAAATATTTCGAGTATGAAGAGATCAGTGAAGGCCAAAGAGTTAAGTTCATTGTGACAAAGTTGAAGGGACACACAGCCCTTTGGTGGGATAGTGTCCAAATAGAGAGAAGGAGGATGAACAAGTTGCCAATCAAGAAATGGTCAAGGATGGTGGCCAAGTTGAAAGGCAGATTTTTGCTTAAGGATTACCGGATTGCACTACATCGACAAGTGTAGAATCTGAAACAGAAAGGGATGATAGTAAGAGAGTACATTGAAGAATTCTACCGAGTGAATTTGAGAGTTGGTTATACGAAGGACACCCCAGAGAAAACAACAAGGTATGTGAATGGTTTAAGGTTAGAAATATTCGATGAAGTTAGCATTCTTTCCCTGAAAAACATAGAGGAAGCATATTAGATTGCTATGGAAGCAGAGGAGAAGATCACCAGGAAACAAAATGCTAGGAGAGGATGGGGAACTGGTAGAGGAAGAGGACAATCTTATGGTAGAGGGCAAACTGGCAGCAGTAATGAAGAAGGCAGCAGTTCTAAAGCTTCTGGGATAGCAAAAAATGGTGACAACACAAGAGGTGGTAGGCCATATCAGCGAGGAAGGGGAAATGACCGAGGTAGAGGAACTAATTATTAGTGCTACAAGTGCCACAAGTGGGGGCACGGATCTTTTGAGTGTCCTGAGGTGGAACAAGTAGGACAGAGGGGTGTGTATGTCACACAACCAGAGGAAGTAGAGGCACCTCCCGAAGAAGCAGAAAATGTGCCGGAAATAGGGGAAGCCTTAGTTTTGAACAAGATGTTGCTGAAACCATCCAAAGAAAAACTGAACAAAATCAAAGGAAATCTTTGTTTTGTATATTTTGTAAGTCACACGACAAATGTTGTAAGCTGATTATCGATAGTGGGAGCACAGAAAATCTGGTTTCCACGGAGATGGTGGAGAAGTTGGGGTTGAAGCGATTGAAGCACCCCACTCCTTACAAGGTATCATGGCTACAAAAAGGTCATCAGCTACTGGTGGATGACCAATGCATAGTGGAGTTCCATATCAGCAGATATAAGGATAAGGTCATTTGTGACATAATGTCAATGGATGTATGTCACATACTACTAGGCAGTATGATAGGAAGGTAGTAGATGACAGGAAGACAAACTGTTATAAGTTTGTCAAAGATGGAATCAAGCACACGCTTGTGCCCATCAAGGAGGAAGAGAAAACGGAAACAAGTGGGATTAGAGTGTTATTAATGGGTGGAAAACAATTTTTAAAGTAGATTAAAGATAGTGAAGTAAGCTATATTTTTGGAAGAAGAGAAAAGACAGTGCTGCTACACACAAAGGTGTCAGATTTTCCTGCGGAAATTCAGCAGATGTTGTAGGAGTTCAAAAATATAGTAGTGGATGACTTGCCAGATAAACAGGTGTAGGAATTGCTAGATAAAGGGCTAATAAGGGAGAGTTTGAGCCCCTGCGCAGTTCCAATAGTTCTCACTCCCAAGAAAGGAGGAGAATGGTGAATGTGCACAGATTCGAGGGCCATCAACAAGATCACCATCCAGTACAGATTTCCACTACCACGGATGGACGACATTATGGACTGCGTGAGCTAGGTAGCATATTTTTCAAAAATTGATTTAAAGAGTGGGTATCATCAGATTCGAATCTGAGAATGGGATGAGTGGAAGACAACCTTCAAGACCAATGAAGGACTGTATGAGTGGCTAGTAATGCCATTCGAACTAAGCAATGCACCCAGTACCTTTATGAGATTAATGAATGAAATGTTGAAAGAATACATTAGGAAGTTTGTAATAGTGTACTTGGATAATATATTAATTTTCATTAAGACAAGAGAAGAACAATTTTGACATGTTCAAAAAGTGCTGGAAAAATTACAGCAGAATAAGCTACTGATAAATCTAAAAAAGTGTACTTTTCTGCAAAAAGAAATAGTTTATCTCGGTTTTGTGATTGTAGAAAATGAGATGAAGATGGACCCAGATAAGATTGCAACAATTGTCAACTAGCCATCCCCAAAACGTCTATTTGAGGTACATAGTTTTCATGGGCTGACAAGTTTTTACTGGAAATTTATAAGAAATTTCAGTGAAATCTGTGCACCTATGTTGGACACTATAAATAAGGAAAGTCAGTATTTTTCATTGGATCGAGGCAGCATAAAGGAGTTTTCAGCTATTGAAGAAGAAGATCACAAAGAGACCAATCTTGAGATTGCTAGATTTTAAAAATCTTTTTCAGGTTCGCTGTGATGCAAGCAGTACAACCATTGGAGCTGTACTTAGCCAATAAGACAAACCTGTTGTGTTTTTAGTGAGAAGTTGAATGAAAGCAGGCAAAAGTATTCATCTTAAGACAATGAATTCTATGATGTCGTCCAAGCATTGAATCATTGGAGACACTATCTGCTGGGGAATGAGCTTATTTTATTCTCGGATAATTCTTCACTGTAGTATGTGATGCAACATCACAAGCTGAATCACAAACATGCTAAATGGGTTGAATATTTGTAGAGTTTCACCTTTGTGTTGAAACACATCAGCGGGCAGGCCAACAAGGTGGCGGATGTGTTGCGCAGAAGAGCCCTACTCTTGCAAGAGAGTCTATACAAGTGCTGGGCTTTGAGCACTTAAAAGACTTGTATCAGATTGACACGGATTTTAAGGAGGCTTATGAAGCATGTCAGAATCCTTTGGTGAGAGACAATAGTTCATGGTTGGACTATAATTTGTAGGAGAAGCTGTTATTTAGAGGGGGACAATTATGCATCCCCTGTTGCTCAATGAGAGAGAAGATCATTCGGGAGAAGCACAATGGAGGTCTAGCCAGAAATTTTGGCATAGACAAGACAATGGAGCAACTCAAACATTTTTATTATTGGCAAAAAATGCGAAGGGATGTGTAGAGATTTATGACCAAATGTAAAGTGTGTCAACTGGAAAAAGGACACATCCAATATACAAGACTTTACACGCCATTGCCCATTCCAAGTAAACTGTGGGACTCAGTCAGCTTGGACTTCATCTTGGGTCTACTAGGGACACAACGAGGTTATGATTCAGCGATAGTAGTAGTGGACCGGTTTTCAAAGATAGCACAATTCATCCCTTGTAGAAAAACGAGTGATGCCACTCATGTGGCCCACTTGTTCTTTACAAAGATCATTAGACTACCTGGTCTACCTAAGTCCATTCTCTCTGACAGGGGCGTGAAGTTTACAGGGCACTTTTGGTGCACCCTATGGAAGAAGATGGACACGTAGTTAAGTTTTAGCTCTGCTTATCACCCATATACTAACGACAAACAGAAGTCTAGGGAACCTGCTATGAAGTTTGATCGGTGAAAATTTGTGAATGTGGGATCACGTACTTGCCCAGGCTGAGTTCGCTTACAATGACTCGCCTAACCGCAGCACAGGTTACAGTCCTTTCTAGATCTTGTATGGCATGCATCCTCACAGAGTGCATGAGTTGCGAGATCTAGGACAGTAGGAAAGACACAGTGTTGATGGGGAATATTTTGCTAAGGTGATGAATGATTTACATGAGTAGGTGAAAATAAAATTGTAGGACAACAGTCAAAAATATAAGCATCGAGTAGATTTGAAATGGAGAGAAGTGCAGTTTAATGTGGGGGATGAAATCCTCATGCATTTGCGCAAGGAGCATTTTCCGAGAGGCGCATATAACTAGCTGAAGTACAAAAAGATAGGTCCCTGCAAAGTTCTTCGGAAATTTTTAGTGAATGCTTATGAAATACAGCTGCCACCAGGAATAGGCATTTCACCCATCTTTAATGTGGTAGACCTATTTCCATACACTTCCGATCTAGAGGAAGATAGTACAACACAGCCTACAGGGGACACCCAAGACGGAAGTGAGGCTTGGTTGAGAAACATTCCTTACATTTAGCCCCGTGAGATCAAGAGGATCCTCGACACTCAGGTGGCCAAGCGAACTCGGTGGAAAGAGTATCTGCAATATCTAGTCAAGTGGAAGAATGGTCCTATTGAGGACAGTTCGTGGCTTGACACTAGGCAAATAGAGCAAGCAGGTTATTCAATCGAGGAACTCATGGACCGGAGTCATGATTTCTTCTTACCCTGAGAGCCTGATGCAGGAGCATCTAGCTGAGGGCACCATGACCAGGTGTTGGTCTCTGCCAAGGTGGAAAAGATTTATCAGTGTTTGGTTTCTTTATGTTTATTTAGTCAAAGTAGAATGTAGGGACTTGTTTTTTTTAATTTCATGATTAGTTAGGGGACATTATATTTAGTTAGGGTTACTATCACAATTTTCTATCTTTTAGTGAATAATTGTCTTATAACTATTTCTTCCATTTAGAACAAAAAAAAGACATCCATGTCAATTGTAAAATCTTGCAGCAAGAAGAACCGAATGAATTAACAGTTATGTAACTGATAAAGAAACAACTGAAGCATAATTGTGCACAGTTCAAGTAACTGTGGGAAAATAGTACAATATGAAATGTAAATCATTCTGAGGGGGTTCATTATATGAGAGCAGTAATAAAATAGAGAGAATAACTTTCTCTCATTGAAGTCCATCTATAAGAGCTCTTGTAATATTTATCTACTTTTCCTTAAGCATTTGAATAAACCAAAATAAGAAGAAACTGTGCATGCCTATTTTCTCTCCTAAAGAACAGGAAGTAGACAACAAGAATTGCACATGAGTTTCTAGTATGAAGGCTAGCAATCAACAAATAGAGACCACGACCGAAAGAGCTAAGTGCATTACAAATAGTTCAAGCAAGAGAGAGTATATAAATGCCAAGTAAAAAGACCCAGGACAAAGGTAACAAGTATAACCCAATACATTGTGATTTCTTTTTATTCCAATGAAAAAAATAATATTTGTATACACATGATAGTCCAGGGATAACCCATCGAAGGGTGGAAAAAAACCAACAAACCAACAAAACCCTAGACGAGGGTTTTGGGGTGACCACCCTTCAATACAGTCTTACTATTACAAAACTGTGGAATACAAACTAGGGTTGTATCAAGTTAACCCAGGTCACATAGCGATGAAAGAGGAGTATAGGTGAACAAGTACTGGGACTCAGTCCAACAAAACCGATAAAAACTAATAATAAACACAATTTGATAACAGTGGCAGAGCCTACCAGTAAAGCGCCATGGCGCTCACACTAACCACGTCAAGGAGCAAACCCTTGACCTGCAAAATCAGAGCAAGGCAGTACTGTCAGCCCAACTGTCAACCGAGAAAAGCAGACGAAGGGTAATGAACCATATACACAGTGAAAAAAAATTTACCTAGAGGTTTAGACGCGTGGGAAGAATGCAAACCCACTGAGCCACAATCCACAGTGACAACCTAAGACCGAGGAGAAATCATTGTTAGAACCAGAGAAAGACGAGGAGAAAAATAGATCATCAAGAGATAGCTTAACTAAAGAGAAATTGCAAGCAGAAGGAGGTCACTGCGATTGTGACTTGTAGCATGCAAAAACCATTACTCAAATTTAACAAGCAGGGGAACCACAACCAAAATGATAACAATGGAAAAAAATACCAGTTGAGGAACTAAACAGACAAATACAACAGTCATTTTCTTACACGAATGAGCAAACCGACATTTTGTGCCCAAGGAGCCGAGCAAACAAGTCCCCAGGACAAGCGACAGAGCCACACCAGCAAGTAGCACAACCCATAGCCGGCGGAGACAGAGCCTGTGGCTCATTTTTGTACATCCATAGCACAAAAACTCACTTCCAGACCAAACCCTCAACACAGCAAAGTTGCAAGTGCAAAAATGAATAAATGACATGGTAAACAGGGTTTTGGCATAGAGCAAAGAGCGGGAAACGATAATCGAGGAAAATACTACCAACACTACAGTAATAAAGTCCAACATAAATTCCAACCAACATAAATCTAGAACCATCTCATGATTAACCTCTAATCACCGGAGTTAAAACGCAGATCATTGTTTAATTATATAATTGTTGATTAAGAAATCATATTATTGTTAACTATCAAAGTGTGTAATTGCGGGCTGGTCCCATCAATTACAGTTAGCCATAACCACTTTAATATGAATTTAATTTTGATTAATTAATATTATTTAAATTTTAACAGCTTTATAATATTAGTTAAAATTTAATAACTCTATAATAATACATTAATAAGTATACATTTATACATTAATATGTATATTAATAAACATTAATATACATTAATATGTATATTAATAAACATTAATATACATTAATATGTATATTAATAAACATTAATATACATTAAAAGACATTAACATAGTCATTAATAAACAAACAATTGGCATGGTAATGTGACATGCAAAATCAATGTGATATTATGTCAAAATGTGATGAACAATAGATGATGTCCCAATTTGATGAACAAGAAGTAATGTCACAATTTTATTAAAAGACAATGTCACATAGTCAACATTGTCAACTATACTCAACAAGGTTAGCCATTATTAATCATAGTCAACTATGTTCAGCAATGCATCATAGTCAACCATAGTGAATGATAGGTAGCATGGGAGTCATGGTATATAATACTCATCATGGGAATCATGGTCAACCATGGTCATCCATGTTCAACCATAATCATCTATAAGTGACTAATGACAATAAAAATTTAGTGTAGCAATGTGACGAATAATATCGATGCCATAGTGTGATAAATAACAAATAATGTCAAATTGAGAAAATGCAATGTGATGGTCAAAAGAAGGTGCCATACTCTGAAAGACAATAAACATTGTCACATCTTGCAAAAGTGTGTCAATTGCACAAAATAATGATGCCACAATGTGATGAAAAACAAATAACATCACCATGCATGAATAATAAATGATAGTGTAATGTAACAAATAAAAAATTATGTTTCAATGTGATGAACAAAAAATAATATTGCAATGTTATAACATCGGAATGTGACAAAAAAATGTCATTGTAATGTGACAAACAACAAATGTCGTCACAATATAATGAGTAGTAAATGTTGTTACAATGTGATTATCAACACATGATGTCACAAAGTGACTAATAACAAATGAAATTTCCATGTAATATAAAATAAATGGAATTGCAATGTGATGAACTACAACCATCTTCACAATTAGACAAAGAGACAAAGCTGCAATGCGATGAACAAATGCCAATATCAGAAGGAACAAACAAAACTATGATCAGGCATGTTTAACTAAGTCAACCATGATTGCCCCTTAGTTGACCATTGTCAAACATAGATGACCATGGTTAAGCATAGTCAAGTATACAGAATATGGTTAGCATGGTTGAGATTCCCAACCATGGTTAGCTAAGGTCAAACATGGTCAACCCATGTTCAACAGTGGTAAACATGGTTATCTAAGGTTAATCATGGTCAACCATGGTTAACATGGGAAAACATAGTCAACCATAGTTTGTATGTGCATCTTAGTTAGTCATGGTTGACCACAGTGATCTACAAGTAAATGTTGAAGTCCTTGTTCAATCATGTCCACCCATAATCAGTGATATGTGGATCATCTTCAACCATGGTTGAACATAGTCAAACAAGCTCAATCATGGTTAAGCTCAACCATGGTCAACCATGGTCATCCACAATAAAACAAGTTTAACCATGGTCAACGAGGTCATCCACAGTCAACCATAATCAATCATGGACAATAGAGTCAATTATGGTCAACCATTGTAACTCTAATGTAACATCAACCATGATCAACCATTTTTAACATTAATGTAACACTTTCACTCTAATGTAACATAAATATATTTTTACATTAATGGTTGACCTTGGTCAACCATGATCAAGCTTTTCAATCCTCTTCAACAATTAATATAACATTAATTTGATATCAACCATGGTCAACAATGGTTGACAAATATTAATGTAACAATGGTCAACATTAATGTAACATAAATACCTTGTTAAATTAATGTTGACTATCACAATCAATTTTGAACCCTCTTTAACCATGGTTAACCTTGTCAACCAAGTTCAACCATGGTCAAACTTTATCAACCATGGTTAACCTTGTTGAACCTCTTCAACCATTTATCAACCATCATAAACCATTAACAACCCTTGGCAACCATGGTCATCTCTCGTTAATCATTTTTAACCATAATAAGTCAATATTAACCATAGTCAACAATGGTCTAATAATTTTCCCAAAAGCTATCAACTATTACAACCAAATTAATAAAATAGTATATATATACATATTAACTTCATTTTCTATCTTTAATAAATACTAACACCCATAAACATATATCAATTATTTTATTACCTTAATTATGCTAATTCAACTTTGTACTCAACCATACAAATGAGTCCTTCAAACTTTAATTTTCTTCCCAATTCTACAAACAAATATAAACTTCATACATAAAATAAACACATGATACATCCATCCAAACCAATGTGTTATTTTCAATAATATGAAAGTCCAACCGAAAAGAAATAGACAACCCACCCAAAATGCTTAACTTCAATAATTCAATCAGTTAAATTCCAACAGCTCCAGACTGTTTTTAAGCATTTAAAAGTTTCAAACAAAAATGGAATGTACAATAATCATAACTCCCAAAAACAAAGAACGATCAAGACAAATTGCCATAACTTCAACAAATCTGACAACTTAACAGTCTACCACCTCGATGTAAGTGTGAGGTAGATATATTCCAATAACAAATATAAAATAACTCAATGAACAATAATCAAACCAGAAACATAGCTCAACCAAACGTTCTGAGTCATGCGACATTATATTTCACCCATAACTTTATATCGCACTGCTTCATCTGTTCTGCAAAATAGTTCGAAGCAAGCAACAATTATTTTGTTTTACTGTTTTTCACCGATACATCATATAGTAGTGAACTCTGATATCCTTGCATATAAATACCAAGTTGCATAATTACAAGATATTCCTTAAGTTAGAGAGGCCAGGACAAAGGCTGTGAAACTCTGTACCACTTCGCTGGATGCAGTGAGAAATACATATCTATCACATGCATCTCAACAAGTCGATAATAATCTGTCAAGTTTAAGCTACTTGTGTCACCTGTTTAATCCCATCCGTAAGTAATGTCTTCCTGCAAAGGAAAAGGACTCGCGGAAGAAGATGCTTGTCTCTCAATTGGCCTTTGTGTATCAATGTCCTCGTTTATTTCTCTTATTATTCTTTGAGTTGGACAATTGAAATGCATTAGATAAACAGTTTTGATTATCGATCTTCTTTCGAGCGGAACTGCATGTCAAAGGAATCTGAACCTATTTACTTAGAGCATGAGGAGAGCATAGTCAATGCCTTATTCTAAGGCTGCATTTGCTTCCGTGATGATGAGGGCTCTCGTTATCATCTTAGAATAGAAGTTTGCGTGGGAGTTCTGCGAGAATATTGTTGTTGTGGTTGTAGCCATTGAAACAATTAGATTCTAGCAAGTGAATCCATCAACATGGTGGTTGTAGCAATTGAAAAACTTAGGGGTAAAATCGTTGTGGTGTGTGTTAACTGCGGATTAAATGGTCACCCTCTCGTCATAACTGACCGCCGATTAGATGGTTACCTGTCATTGATGACCGAACGAAACGATGTCAAACTGAGACAGTTTCTGGAGGTGACACTTACTTGATGGGAACAAGCCTCAAGTTCCCATTTTCTTCATTGCTAAACAGCTCAAACGTTGTTGAAGAAGAATAATCTCAACCCAAATTTGGGAAAACTTGATCCTATAGTGATTTTCCCGTGCTATACCTATTGCTTGTTGCTGTATTCTCCCTTTGTGAACTGTATTGCATTGCATTAGTTGGAACTGTGGGAGATTTAGAAACAAATTCTGCACCCATTGAAACTATGATATGCAACCCACAAAGGAAAAAGTACCAGTTTTCATTGTGTAATATCTCTGAAACAAGTATGATTATTCATCATTCTTCTATTCCATAAACTGGTAAGTTTTTTACATAGCATTTGCATTTCATAAATGGGTAAAATTCTCTACATTGCATTTCCATTCCCAACTTTTGTAAATGTTGAAAATTAGTGTAATTTTTGGTTAAATATTTTAATTCAAAAGTTTACGCAATATTGATATTTATGTGTATTTTAATATTACGCTATAATTCCAACTTTAAATGTAACCCATATTTACTATATTTAAATGTATTTTCCCTATTTTTTTCAATACCTTTTTTTTAGAAAATAGTGTAAAAAAAAATTCAAGGGCTAGTTCCGAAGAAAATTGGAGCTTAATTCCTGGGTTCTCCGATTTTAGTCCACCTTTGTACAATTTTTTCGTGTCCTCTAATTGCCTAAAAACTTTCCACAATAGTTTTGGGCAAGATTCAATATTGATGGGAAAATCACTAGGAAAGAACACTTACACTAGTATATAAGTAGATTTGGTTTGTTGGTTAGTTGAGTTATTGATATATTTAAAAAAAAAGTTTAGTTGTTTGGAAATTTTTGAATCTCATAAAAACCATATATGTGGCATGTAATTTGGCTTTAATGATAATATACAAATTATTTGTTTGTAATGTGTACACAATGTTAGCTCACTCCCTTAAGGGAGAGTCCAGAGAATGAGATCGTCGTAAATATTTAAGTTAATGTAAATTACGATATGTAGGAGAGTTGTGTGAAGACTTCCGTGTGACTTATTTAATTCCTGTATGTAGATATTTCATTGCGTATATCTAAATTGTTAGAGTGTGTGTTGAATGTTCTAATGTGAGAAGAAGCTAGAGTATAAAGTGATATCCAACCTGCAAGCCATGGTTTGGAGGAGCCGAGGGTATTTTCTAATGTGAAGGAGCGAGATGAATCAGGAGCCAACACAAGCATTGTGTTTTGGATCGGCCCCTTCAGCTTATGTTGTTGTCGTTGATCCACATTTGGGTGCATGTGATATTTCATTGAAGGATGAAGCAATACTGCTGCTTGGAGTTAGACCCCAACCAAAGTGCTAATGAAGAAAATAAATTATGTGCTCTTCTCATCACTGTTACTTATGCTTGTATGGACAGTAGCCGACGATGATAATGCGACTCCCTTTGGACACGTTAGTTGTAGGGGTCGGAGGATTTTCACGTACGATCTTCCCAAGGAGTTTAACACAATAGTCACTGAGAGTGAAAATGCCACCAGATCGAATAATAGCGGCCTCACCATATTCCTTTCCACAGAGAAGTGAGAGTCGTGTGGCTTTGAATTTGGTTACATATGCTTTTTATATTTTGTTCGACCTTCCGTTAATTTTGTTGTTGGTGTACATGCACCTAGTTAGCCTTAATCAACTTCAATTAAACTCTAATGTTTGTATGTGATGTGCACTTGGCTTTAGTTACTTAACTCGAGTTCTTATATTTGATGTGCTCTTGGATTTAGTTAGTTAACTCTATTGCTTGCATGTGGTGCATGGGTGCATTAATAGAACATAAAACATACTTAACTTTAGTTAGCTTTAATTAGCCTTGGTTATTTCATGTACAACTAAGATTAACTTAGTTGCTTCACGTATTGATTGCAAAAATCAATATTCAGTAATCAATTTCATTCTCAAGTCCAAATTTATTTTTCAATTCTTGTGAGTTTGTGCAATTATTCTTTAGCTAGATTCATATGCATTCTCTAATAATTCTACATGGTATAAGAGCTACAGGGGTCTGGAGAAGGTGCAAGAACAATCTTTTGTAGGTTTAAAGATCAAAGAATTGGAATTACTCAGAGATTTGATTTGCGGAACAAAATATTGGAGAACTACTACAATTTTTGCTATAACTGTAAGGTGAAAGAATGGATTCCCATGTTCATCTATTCATAGAAAACCACTTCCAATGGAAGCAAAAGATTTTTGCTTCACCTCAAAGGCAAAGGCTTGTATTAGATAGTTATGAATACGGAAGGTGAACCCAATTTTGCCATTAAAAAATCCAAATACTTCAATAGGATGGACGAGACTTTTGGTCTTTAATTGTTGACCATATCTCCAACATTGTTTTTCCATACTCGGAATGAGGTCTATACAACCTTGGAGAATTTATTTGAAAAGAAGGATGATATGCAGGCACATATTTAAAAAATGAGCCAAATTCCTTAGATCCAAGTAGCTTTGAGAACATTCAAGATTTCTTTATGAAATTCAAATCATTGCTTCTTCAATTACAGGATTACAGGATCGATAAATCTAAACAGGAAGGTCAATTGATCCTTTATATTTTGTCTAAATTAGGTCCTGGATATGCTATTTTTGTTTCTACATTTCATACAACTACAGTTGTAAATAAAGATAAATGGATAATTCCCACACTTGATGCATTTATTGACTCTCTCATTCATGAGTAGGATAAGTTCATCAAGATGGGTTCATTAAAGTCTTCAAATGCACATGCGCTTTGCATGCATGAGAAAGGAAAGTCCAACTTGAAATCAAATAAAAAATCCAAAGGAAAAGGAAAGGCAAGAGATCCAAATCCAAGAAAGGGAGTAAATCCAACACCTCCAGATGGTTCTTTCAGTTGCAAGGGTAAGGAGGGAAAGAAAGGAAACTCCAAGTGTCCTTATTGTAATAGAGGCTATCATCCTGAATCTTGTTGCATGCAAAAGACTATTGATCTAATGGAAAAGACTCTTCAACAAAATAATCTTGGTCATCACATTCCAGAAAGTGCTAAGAAGAAGATGGGGGAAAAACCATTAGAAACAAGGGGTAATGGCGATGATTTTATTTCCCTTCATTCTACACCGCAAGAATCGATCATCGATTCAGGAGATTCACATCATATGGCTTCTTCAAAGGAATATTTTTCTTCTCTTTGAGACCTCCTATTCCCATGGGGGGCAATTCTGCAGTTGAAGCAGCTAGACAACGAAGAGTGCAATTCGAAGATGGAAGTTTTGATAATGCCTTAGATAGTCCAAGGCTTTATTTGAATCTTCTTTCAGTGTATCAGATGACACAATATTTTTCTGATTGTTCTATGATGTATCAGTTACTTTAGCTTAATTTACTTCTTCATTAATAATGCATCCAATTATTAGCAACATAACTAATCATAAACGTAACTGAAGAAATAACAATATATGTAGTGAAAAGGGAGACAACAACACAACAATAAGAGACAACAGATTGATCCAAGACCAGAGAAAAACACCACAAGGGGGGACCGTTTCAAATCTTCTTCTTTAATAGATTGTCATAAAACATTTTCAACAAAGAGTAAAACGGTCCCAATAGATATGATAAGAGAAGAGATTTAAAAATCAGATATATAGATCTATAGATCTATATAAAAGTAGAGAGAAACCTAGATCTGCTAGATCATTGAATCTAACTGCCAAGACCAAAGTCAAAATCCTGGACAGTCTCAACAAAACTGATTGTGTGTGTCTGAAACTCCCTAGACACTCTCTCAACTACTGTGTGAGGGCGTCTCAGATTGCTCGGATGCTCTTAGAAAGACCTTATGCATGTGTTCGGGGTCAATCCCACTAGATCTTATCCAAAACCCTTAGACTCTCCCTTCTAGTTATTATGTGTGTGTCCGGGATGCTCTCAAGACCACTTTGTGCAAGCATCTGGGGACCGACACGTTCAGATCTACCTCTGAAACCCTGGACGCTCCCTTAATCCTTTGTGCCAGCATCTAGGTGTATCTGGATGTTGTATTGACCATTGTGTGCTAGCGTCTAGGAATCAAAAAACCCTAGATCAGAGGGAGCTTCGCTTCTGTGATTTCGAACCATTGTGCGCACTCCTTCCATCAAACTTGTGTGAACTAAGAAAAAATAGAAGAATACAAGATGGCTTGATCAATGTGATGAAATGAGTTTGAGTTTATTTCTATTTATAGGATTTCTAAAGGGTCCACTTGGAGTTTATGCCAACCTAACCAATTCCACATGTGCTTAGGGCCAACCCATTCCATAATACATGTATGAATAAAATAATTCAAAAATCAACTTTCACTTGACCAAATAGGGCGATCTTTAGGCCAATTTTGGTCCTCTCAAAAATATGAATTTAATGCAAGCATCCTCTCGACCATCTAAGCATCCAATGTGGAATTTTACCTTATTTACAAAATTAACACTCCCTCTCAACTAGGAAGAATTCCACCTACTAATATCTGTTGGTTGATCTTCACGTCATCTTGACAAGCTGTGGTCATGCTTTGATTTTCTCTACTCAACTCTATCTGCTGAAAATTTCTTGGATCTAAAATAAGAAGAATTGTGGAAAAATATATTCCACCCGTACCGAGCAATAGGGTAACTCATCATAAAAGGGAGCACATCTTCAAACTTGGAATCTCATCGAGGAGCTCATCCTCAACCTGAAATCTCAAAAGGGTAGCACCAACTCAACCCAATCCTATTGCCTGTTGATCTTCCCATCAATGAATCTCAATAGTCATGTGGTAGAACACCTGCATCATAATCGAGTTGGGTTGCACACCCTAGGTACACTCTCAACTTGTTGACCAAACGAGGAGAGGTATTCCTAACAATCCTTGCTTGTAGGTATGATGCCAACTCGGGTATAACCGACAAAGACCAGACAAGGGAGAATCATTCTCCAAACCTATTACTATAGGGGAGAAACATCTTCAACCATATGGGTAAGAGATAGGGGTGTACCCTATTGTCTAGATATCCCTCAACCTGAGGAGCCCTCTATCACAATTCCTTTCCCTAGGAGATCAGAGAGGGTAGGAAGAGTTGGCTCAATGTACTCGATCAGCGCTGCCCCTTATCCAAAGGGACCACATCCTTCAATCTAAACTACTCTCTGAAGAACAAGAACTTTCCTTTCCGTAATGCCTTGGTGAGAATATATGTAATCTATTCATATATTGATATGTGATGGAGCTTGAGATCTCCTATCTACACCATGTCTCGAATAAAGTGATATTGAATCTCAGTGTGCTTGGACTTGTCATGGAACACATGATTCTATGCCAAACAGATCCCACTCTTTTTATCACAATATATCACTGTAGTGTCTAAGACCTGCTCAAATAACTCTCCAAAGAGCTCCCTCAACCAAACTGGTTCACAAATATCCATGCTAACAACAATGTATTATGCTTCGGTGGTGTGCAATTCTATAGCCTTTTGGTTCCTGCTCATCTAGGATATGATGAAAATTCCAAGGCTAAAACAACATCCAGATTTACTCTTTCTTTCGATAACATTTCTTCCCATTCATCTTTATATTATGCATGAAATTGAACACATCCAATAGAATATCTTAGGCTAACTGTGATTGACCCATGCAGATATCTCAATATGTGGTTGGAAGTTATCCAATGTGCATGGAGGGGCTCGGTCATGAGTTGACTCAATGTGTTTACTGCATAGCATATATCTGGATGGGTGTTCATAAGGAACATTAGAGCCCCAATCAGTTGTTTATACTCATATGGATTTGCCAAGTCGGATCCTGGAGCTTCTCCACATAATTTTATCAAGTTCATTTCCATCGGTGTAACCATAGATTTGCATTCAGTCATCCCAAATTTTTCCAACAACTTTACAATGTATTTTCCTTGTGAAAGGAAAATCTCACTAGGTCTTTGCAAAACCTCAAGGCCTAAAATCTTGTGCATGAGACCAAGGTCCTTTATTTTGAATTCAGAGGCTAGCTCCCTCTTACACTCGATCATCAGCAACTCACTACCTATCAAGAATAAATCTTAAACATATAAAACCAAAATCAATGGCATACCTTGGACTCCCTTGAAGTAGAGGTTGGCATCGGCATTGCTTCTTTTAAATCCCAACTTAATTAAGTAACTATCAATGCATTCATACCAAGATTGTGGAGCTTGCTTTAAACCATACAATGCCTTCCTCAACCTACAAACATGCGTTCTTTGATCTTCCACTTCAAATCCTTGTGGTTATTCAACATATACTTATTCCTATAACATGCCATGCAGGAAAGTGTTCTTTACATCCACTTGATGAAGATTCCATCCTTAACTAGTAGTAAGGGCAAATATGAAATGAATGGTTGTATATCAAGCCATGGGAGAAAATATGTCATCATAATATTCTCCCTCTTTCTGAGAGAATCCTTGAAATATGGACCTTTCTTTGTCCTTCTCAATTCTTCCATCAGTTCCATGTTTGATCTTGAATAGCCACTTTGAAGTCATGATAGACTTCCCATTCGGTCTTCGCACGACATCCCATACATCTTTTTTCATGATCAAATCATATTCCTCAACCATAGCATCCTTCCAAACTTGTTCTTTTACTTCTACTTTAAATGAGGACATTTCAGCTTGAAGCATAGTGCTCATGGCTGCAACATATCCTTGATAACTACATGGTTGCTTCCTTTCTCTTAATGATATTCGAATGTGAACATTTATTTTAGCATTATGTAAAGTATTGCGGAGCCAAAGTGGTTTCTTCCTAGTAGGAGGATCACTTGGAGGAGTATCTAATGGATCCATAAGCTCCATGGGATCATCATCAATACCAAACTCGAGCGTGGAAGGACCATCTAGAATATCCCAGTCATCTTCCTTGGGATGAGGAGGTGGAGGAAGATCTCTTTCTTTTCCAAGAGGTGCATCTTCATCAAATGTTATGTCCCTACTAATTTTGACTTTCCTTTGACAAGGAATATATATTTTATATGTGTTAGAATTTTCAAAATAACCCAAAAACATATATTTTCTTCCTGTGGCTTCCAATTTGTTCCTTTTATCATTTGACACATGAAAATATATAAGGCATCCAAATATGTGAAGATGGCTAATATCAAGCTTGACACTTGTGAATATATATATTTTTTTCTAAGTAAAAGTAATCTATTAATATGTACAGAAAGATACAAAGAGGACAAGGCCTCGACGAAGGTATCGAAGAGTATCAACAAAATTTGGACTGCCCCAACATTGGGGAAACTAGTCCAGTGAGAGAAGAAACCTCAAAACTGGTATCACTTCTCAAGTCCAGACCCCACAAAAAAAATAGTAATATGGTTCCTTCACGATTAGTCCAGATAGGAAGCCAGAACCCAACCAACACTAGCAATAAACAAAAAGACCAGATAACGAACACCTCGGCAGTCACAGCTAGCCTCAAACTATCATCAGGCAGCCCCTGCCTATTCACCATCCCTTGGTTTCTGCGCCTTCGATTCTACCAATGCGATATTGCGATGCGATCTGATCATAATCACATATCGCTATGAGTAAAGGCATTGCCCTTAGTTCTCCCTATTCTACGATCTGCCGTCGAATCCATGTCATCACATCACCCACATGAAAGTGTGAAGGCTTTTCCCCATGGTTTCCACTGATGTGATATTGCGATACGATCTGATCCCAATCTCATATTGCTATAAGTAAAGGCCTTGCCCTTTGGTTTCCCCATTCTACGATCCACCGTCGGGTCCGCGTCATCGCATCGCACATGTGAAAGTGTGAAGGCTCCGCCCCTTGGTTTCTGCCGATGCGATATTACGATGCGATCTGATCACAGTCGCATATTGCTATAATTTAAGGCTTTGCCCTTTGGTCTCCCCATTCTGCGATCTGCCGATATTGTGATGCGATCTGAATGCAATCGCATATTGCTAGTTATCGATCTGCGATCCGCCATTACAATTGCATTGAAGAGAGCTGAAGTTTGAGGCATGCTAGAGCGTGCTGAGGCATGAATCGGAGTGGAGGAGAGGAAAAGATATCCAGAACCAAAGAACCCTGCGCTTCTCAAATGCAGAGATCCATTGATTAGAAGCCAATTATCCGGCTTGTCTTGGGTAGGCAGGTGTCGCCCCATCTCACCCCACCCCTGTCCCATCATATTTAATGCCCTTCTATACACCTGCATCTGGTAGAGCTGCATCCCTTTGGACCAGTATTTTGCACTCTTGATTTTGATCATGATTCTGAATTATGTCTAGAGCTCCAGTGAGAAGATTGTGCCCATTTTCCACCCCCAAATTGGCAAGTAGATCAGCGACTTTATTTCCTTCCCATTTAACATGATTGAATATGATGGCATGATTAGTGTGAAGCGATTGTTCTATTGCATCCAATCTTGCTTCTAGTCTCCAACTGTTGGCAATTTGATGCGCATGTGCCCCATTGAGGAGTTGATTGGCCATGTTGATGAGGATTAGGGAATCACCTTCGATCTCCAGAGGTTGGAAGCCATCACGCTGGGAAAGGAGTAATACTTGCCATAGACCCTCTAGTTCAGCTGAGTTGTTTGTGTCCCAGCGAATGTTTCCGAAGTATATTAGGAGAGGCGAACCCTCATGATCTCTAAATATGCCACCAAATCCTACTTTGTCAGGATTGCCCTTTGAAGCTCCATTAGAGTTGAGTTTGAAAGTATGCTTTGGAGGGGGGATCCATAAGTGCTTTATGATGTTGTTGCCCTCTGAAGGTCTGTGATTGTGAGTTCCTTGTAGAATTTGTATGTTCCAATTCTCCCAGATGGATTTCTCATTTGCAAGAGTGGGAAAATCTTCCGTATGCCAAGTTTGAAGTGCCAAGGTCTATTTAATATTGAGACAAAAGTTTCCCCAAATGATTTCTACATGAGTGATTTTATGTTTGAATATGCGCTTGTTTCTTTATTTCCATATTGTCTAGAGGGGAAAGCCGGGAATCATTCTCCATAATTGGTTGAGTAGTTCACTTTTATATGGGTTCTAGTGCCAATGGCGAATGGAGTTGATTATATCTTCAGACACTCTGCATCTTTTTTGACAACGGAAGCTAGCCTTCTCCCACAGTTGGTTGGCAAGAGTGCAAGAGTCCAAGAGGTGTTGGAGCGATTCCTCCTGAGAATTACAATTGGGACATATGGAGAGCCCATGAAAGTTTCGTTTCCTAAGATTGTCCCAAGTGAGGATTTTCTGGTGCCCAACAAGCTAGAGGAATAGGGAGACTTTGGGCCAAGTACTCGGTGACCAGATTCTACCCTAGATAGAATCTAGGGGCATTGGATCATTGCATATAATTTTATAAGCCTCTTTGGTGGTGAAGGAACCTTTTGGGGTATATCTCCATCTTAAAATATCCCTGCCTTCAGAAGATCTAATGCGTCGATTTTGGAGCTCACTCTCCATGACCTCCTTAGTCTGGTTATCTGCATTCCTGATCAGCCTGTCGATCTGCTTCCGTTGTCTATACCCTTGTTCTGTCTCTAGAATCCATTGTTGCTGGATGGATTCCTTTTGTTGCTCCTCCCACTCTTGGCAAGGAGGCGGTCTATAGATGTCGTTGAGCTTTGGTAGTTGGTTCCAGGCATCCGTCAAGAACCGAGCAGTGCTGCTATTCCTTATTTCCCAAAAGCTATGTTGTTGGATCAACAAGAAGTGTTGTCTAGCAGCGTTCCATATTAGTGATCCCTTTTCAGTTGGAGTGAATCTAATTAGCTCCTCCATTGGTCTACGATTGGCATATTTGGCTCTCCAGATGGATGCCCATGGCTTATTGGGAGCAGAGAGCCATTGCCACCATATTTTTGCACCCATGATGACGTTGTTGTGATGAGGATCTCTTAGGCCTATACCCCCTTTTTCTTTGGGCTTGCATGCTGTTGTCCATTTTTCTAAGGCCATTTGCAATTTGTGCCAGTTGCACCCCATAGAAAATTGTGCTGTAGAGATTTTATTTTTTCAAGGACCCATTTAGGCGCTGCCAAGATTGAGAAAAGGTAGAGAGGCATTGCCTGTAGCACAACTTTGATTAGCACTAATCTGCTAGCTATGTTCAGAGTTCTATGAGTCCATAAAGTGAGACGAGATTCAAGTTTCTCAAGGAGCATACGCCAATAGGTGTGCTTGATGGAAGAATCTATTAAAGGAGCTCCAAGGTATTTGGAGGGTAAGGAGGCTATGGAGAAGCCCAGAATGTGGGAAATAGCATGTTGAGTAATAGGGGGGGTGTGAAAAAAGAAGATCTATGATTTGGTTTTGTTTATGCTCGTCCCTGAAGCATCAGAGAAATCATTCAAAAGGGATTTAAAAAGGGAGGCTTCGTGAACAGAAGGGTACCCAAACAACATGTTGTCATCGATGAACTGTTCATGAGTGATGGCTAGAGAGTTGTGCATGGATAGACCTTTGAGATGCTGGGAGAGGAGGGCATGTTTGATATGGAGACCCAGTTAGAACAAAAAGGAATGGGGAAAGTGGATCTCCTTGTCGGATGCCTATAGAGGGGCTGAAAGGTCGAGAGGGTATGCCATTTATGAGGATAGAGAAAAACGTTGTGGAAATTAAACTCAGAATCCATCGAACCCACATTGGGGAAAAACCAAAGACTGTTAGCATTTTTTGAATATAGGTCCAGCTTAACTTATCAAAAGCTTTAGAGAGGTCAATCTTGGGAATCATACCTGCCTATTTGGAGTGCTTGAGGGAGTGTATGATTTCATGAGTGAGGATAATGCCGTCCAATACTTTTCTTCCTTCTACATATCCAGATTGTTCAGGTGATATGAGCAAGGGCAGAAGCGGCTTAAACCTGTTAGCAATGACTTTGGATATCACCTTGTAAACAACATTGCATAGTGAGATTGGACGGAATTTGTCCGGACTGATGGTATTTTCTTCTTTTGGGATGACGGCGATGAAAGTTGAGTTCAGAGAGGGCAGAAGCCAATGACGAGTGCGCAATTCCTCCACCACTAGCCACACCTCCTCTTTGATAAGATCCTAGAAAGAGTGGAAGAAGGTAGTAGTGAAGCCATTCGGACCAGGAGCTTTGCCGTCCTTGAGCTGGTTTGTGGCCAAATCCACCTCCTGAGGCATTACTGGTTGAAGAAGAAGTTGATTGTGTTCTGCTGTGATTATTTTCAGCACATTTTGAGTGATCTTTTCTATAGCAGGCCGTCTATCAATTTGGGGTTCTTGATGGACCTCCTGGAAGTGATTGATAAACTCCTATTCGATCTCTACATAGCTTTCCACTCTTTCCACCCCTCTCTTTTGTACGAAAGAGATGGTGTTGTGCATTCTTCTTTGTATTGTAGTTTTGTGGAAGAATTTAGTGTTCCTTTCTCCTTCTTTCAACCATCTAATTCTAGATTTTGCTTCCAGAGAATTTCTTCTTGCTTTCTTCTCTGCTCCAATTGATTGTGAATGTGCTTTTCTTGTTCCAAAGTCCCTTCCTTGTAGCCCTCTATGATTATCTCTTGCTGGAGTTCTCTCATTTCTTTGTTTAGATCTTGTTGAGCTTGGAAGATGTTGCCAAAAGTCTCTTGATTCCATCGCTTGATTTGGGATTTCAGGAATTTGAGTTTCTGTTGAAAATGATACATTTTTTATCCCTCTAGCGAAGGGAAGTTGGTCCAGGTGAATCTGATGAGGTCATTGAAGGCGGGGTGGGTGAGCCAAAAAGCTTCGAAGCGGAAAGGACGCCTGGTAGAGTTTCCTGGTCTTTGCCATTGGAGAGAGATAGGCCAATGATCTGAGCCTGAAAGTGGAAGAATTGATGCCGAGATGTCACCTCCAAGATGCATTGCATTATCTGAGATGAGGAGTCTATCTAGTTTGGAAGCAATTTGATGTTGCCCAACCCTGCGATTGCTCCAGGTGTGCATTCCATTGCAGAATTGCAGATCAATTAGCATATTGTTTTGGATAAAATCTTTAAAGTGGCCATTTTCCTGTTCCAGCTTGGCTCGACCTCCCTGCATTTCCTCCAGCTTGGTGATCATGTTGAAGTCTCCTCCAATGATCCAAAGAGGATGGAGTGTATTGAATTTGAGCGCTTCTATTGTGTCTAGAAGAGCAATTTTGTTGCCTGCTTCATGTGGGAACTAGACGTTGGAGAGATGGCCATGAATGTTGGTGGCAAGTATATCAAAAGTAGCCTATATAATGTGATGGGAGGCATGAAAGTCTGAGAGCATTATAGATTGCCTATTCCAGCCAATTGCCAGTCCCCCGAAGGCACCCGAAGCATCCACTGCAACCGAGTGACAACCTAGCCAAGATCTAGAGAGGATGTTTCCAAGTGTGTTACTATTACATTTCATTTCCTGCATAAAGAAGATCTGAGGCTGCTCCTTCTTTATCATGTTTTTTATCATTCTGAGTTTGCCGGGGCTATTGAGCCCTCTTAGATTCCATGAAGTGAGCTTCATGATTCATTATTTGTGGTGGGCTTGTAGTACTTTGTCAACTTAGCGTATCTACCTGAGTCTACCAGGATTTTCCCTATTGCAATAGTTCTTTGAAGATCTGTCTTTCTTCCACATTTTTTGGAGTCTTTAGGAAAGAAGCTGCCATCCCATTGATTGCCCGGTTGTATGCCCAGTTGTTGTTGCTGGTAAGCCCCAGAGATGATGACTTCCAGGGTATTGAGCTGATGCTCTTGAGTCTTGTCATAGTATTTCCTTCTGCATGCTTGTTCAAGCTCGAAAATGTCAAGTCCTCCCAAATCAATTATTTCTGGTTCTTCTTCCATATGTTACGTCTGACTTCTTTTTGTTGAGGTGATTGCTAATTGCAGGGTCTGGCTGGGGATACCGTCAACATCCATTCCATTATGTTTCCAATCGGGGTCCTTTCGAGCCACCTTAGGAATCCCAATGTTGTCACTCAGGGTCAAGGGAGTTGGAGAAGAGCCAGATAGAGGGGGGGGATAGGTCGTGATGATCAGCGATGGGATTGGCAAAATGTTCTGAGGTGGGTCTTCTGAGGATTTAGCAAGAACCTCAAAGCTATTGCTTGTGGAGGGAATAGAGGTAGTGTCCTGCATGGGCTTTTTCCCGGAGGAAGGTCTTTTATGCAATCTTTTTCGATTTGCAACCTTGGTAAAGCCATCATGAGCCAACTTGTCTGAGGGGTCAGAGGTTTGGGGTTTAGCATTTAGAGGGAAGACCCGAAAAAGATGCCCATGGGCATGACACTTGCGACATCGAAAGGGTACATGTTCAAAATCTAAGGTTTGGATCCATTCAAAGTCATCATGGTAGAGACTTACCGAGTCTGGAAGGGCTTTGTCTAGGCACATGAAGACACAAATACGGGCATAGGAGGTGTATCTGTGTAGCTTCGTTTCCTCAGAAATTTTTATAAACTCCCCCATCCCCTTGCCAATGTCTCTCAGCGATTCTTCATCCCAATATTCCAACGGGAGTGAGTACATCCGGATCCAAACTGGTGCCCAGCTGAAATCCTCCTTGTTAGGGTTAAATCTCTCTTCCCATTCCCTTAAATACAGACCGGTGGAGTTGAAGAAGTAGGGACCTTCATCCATAACCCTATTCCGGTCTTCGATGCAAATGAAAATCACAGTGAAAAACCCTTTTGGTCCTAGCTTCAGGGTGACATGTCCCTTGGGTTTCCATTTGGCAGATATCCATCCTTGCAAAGCTTTTTCAGTCGGCCAGTATCCAATGAATTTTCCAATGAGCACATGGTCCTTCATGTACTGGATTTGACCATTGATTCTATGGCTGGGAAGTTCTATCTTGGGTTTTTCAGCTACTATGGATTTGCATGTTGTTGAAGTAACCTTGGGTATTTCCTGTGGCCCAATCTTTCCTTCTTGTACTTCACTGCACCTGTCTGACTGATCAGTGGGAGCGTTTGTCATATCTTGCATTGAGAAATCTCTTGTATCCATGTTTTCTTGTTTTGGACCAGAAGGCTTTGTCGGTTTCTTTGCTTGATTATATCTATTTACTGAGGGGGAAGGCTTTGAAGCCCCCCCCTAAGGGTCAGCGATTTCAGTGCGGTCTATGCCAGCACACTGCTGTCTCGAGGAGGAAGGCTGATGGAAAATAGATGCAGGGAGGGTTCAGACTGTGCCATTACAGGGGCGAACAATAAACCCTAGGTTACAGAGCGCGCTTCATTCTCCTTCTTCACCTGCATGACTTCTTGTGAATATTTCTTCTGACATCCTTTTTTCTAATGTTTGATGAGGCACCCTATTTTGAACGTATATATTAGCAGATGTTTCTTCTTCCCAAAGGAACTTTGGTACCTTTTGATCATGGAGCATGGCATGACCAACTTCTACTATAGACCTGTTCTTCCTTTAAACCAAACCATTATGTTCAATAGTATGTGGCATAATTGTTTCATTCTTGATCCCTTCTTTCTTGCAAAATTCTATGAATTTTTTGACATGTATTCCCCTCCATTGTCAGACTTGAGGAATTTTATTCTCTTTCCTAATTGATTTTTTATCAAGGCTTTGAATTCCTTGAATATTTCAAAGGCTTCATCCTTGTGCTTAAGCTAGTATATCCATGTCTTTCTTGAGAAATCGTTAATAAAGGTGATGTAGTAGAGATGAACACCAATGGAATGTACCGGAATTAGACCACATATATCAGAATGGATGAGATGGATGATGTAATTTATCTTCTTCTTACTATATGGAAATGGTCCCCTCATTTTCTTTCCACTCGCACAACCTGGAAAAAATCCATCATGATGAGATTGAACATATCAGATAACTGGGACTAGTTTCTTCAATTTTGGAAGTGCATGATAGTGTAGATTAGCCAACTTGTGGTGCCATAACTCACTTAGATGATTGGTATTATGAACCAGTGCTAGAATTGGCCTTCCAGTGACTCTATAGAGTCCTTCGAATCTCGATCCTAATGTGAATTCATCTCTCATAGGTGAATTAGTAGGCCAAGTCAAAAAATTTCCTTTGATGAAGGAAACCCTCATCCCTTTATCTTCCAATGCATATATAGATACTCAATTCTTCATTAATCCCAATACATACATAACATCATGCAATAGAACTAATTCCCAAGAATTCAACTAAAATTTCACAGACGTAAAGCCTTTCATGGGATGAGTGGAGTTGTTTCCAAGAACGATATTCATCTTAGTCTCCCTCTCTACTAGATTAGAGAGGGCTTCCTTGTATCCATGGAAATGATTCGTGGCCCCACTTTCAAGCAACCAACTATCCCACGAATCTGGTGGAGAAGAGCTAGTAAGGGCCTAAATAAGAATCTATTCAGATTTATTTACAACATTACTTTCATACTCGGGAGCCCTTAACTTCTTTTTAGGAGGATGATCGTCTTCACAGTCGCTTGAGGAGTCCCTTCTTATCCTTTCATATCTTTTATCACAGTTATTCCTTTGATTGAATTTTATTCTTTTATTATTGTTGTTGCTTCTCGTGTTGTAATGTTGCATGCTTCTCTTCTTGGGATAGTCTTGAGCATAATGATGCTTCTTGTGGAAATTGAAACATTCAATATGAGATAATGATTTTTCATTCCTTCCTTTTTTATTTTGAGAAGGAGGCTTCCTTGATGGACCTCATTTTGCCTTCTTCCTTTTTCCATGAGATATATATGCAATGGGCTCTCCCTTTTCTTGCTTTTGAATCCTTCCTCTTTCTATCATCCTCGATTCTTCTTGAGTAAGCTTCACAACGATCTCCTCAAATGACGAAAGAACATTGTTGTTGCTGATTGTGGTGATGAAGGTTCCCAAATAGGAGGGATACCTCTAAGAGTCATAACTACTAGTTCCATATCGGACACATTTTCTCCAACTCTCTGCAATTGATCTTTAAGGCGAGATACCCTCATAATGTAGGATTCAATAGATTCTCCTTTGTTCATCTTGGTTTCCTTCAGTTGATCTTTCAAGTGATGATCTCATTCAAGTTGCTGATTTCATACATGTCAGATATCTTGTCAAATGTGTCTTTATACTTTCTTAAATTCCCAACATATGCAAGTAAATTATGTTGTAAACCATCAAATATAATTTGATTTTCTTTGGACTCACCTTTCTTTTACCCATTCCTGAGGGAAGCTGAAGAATTTTTTGGAGGCTCGGGCATCCTTACTCTCATGTATTCCAACACATCATTGTTGTCAACTATGATCTCCAATCTGAATTTCGATGCACAAATTTTGGCGCATCACCCAACTTTTCATTCTCCTTGAAGGTAGAGGGTGACATCTTGACTTTGACTAGGAAATCTGCTTTCTCAAAATGAGGGCTTCAAAACTTGTCTCCTTTTGGGCTTGTCCCTCACCTTAGCTTCAATACCATGTTAAATTTTCTGATTTTTTTATGTTGTATCAGTTTCTTTACCCCAATTTACTTATTCATTAACAATGCATCCAATTATGAGCAATATAACCAAATTATTATAAATGTAACTGAAGAAAGAACAATATATGGAATGATAAATAAGACAACAAAATAACCATAAGAGACATCAAATTTCTCTAAGACCAAGGAAACATCCCACAAGCAGAAAACCCTTTCAAATCTTCTTCTTTAATAGATTGTCTTAAAAAAAATTCAGCAGAGAGTACAATGAGCCCAATACATATTATCATGCGGAAAGAGTTAATCTTGTGGACAAAACCAACCTCCCTAGAAGCCTAAGCCTTTCTAGTGACAAACAAGACAATTAAGAGAAATCCTTCTCTAAACATGCATTTACCATACAAGAAATCAAGTGTTTAGATCCTACCTGTAGTCCAACGTTGTTGTAGTAGTCCAGCCTCGTCGATCCGGATGAGCTCCTCCTTCACTTCGAAACCTACATTCACTAACAATCAAACGATTAAATAGCACCTGAATATCTCATAAAATAAAACATATTCAACATATCGACCAAGGAGTATATGAAACAACTCATTAATAACAAATTGTTGATAAGAATGGACTTATTTGTATTAATAGGAAACAAAAGAAACCATTATAACCTGAGCCTTGGTGTAGTGCAAGTTCCTCCCAGGGTCCAGCAAGAGTTTTCCTTTACTTTGATAAGCTCACCCACTTCCAAATGAAACAAGAAAGGATGGGAATCTCTCCTCACAAGCTTCTACAAGGAAGTCCTAATTCCAGCAGCATCTACCCTTTGGAATGTTCATCTTTCAACCTCTCCTCCTCTGGCCCAATGCCTGTATTTATAATGCTCTAGAGGAAGTTAATCACGTCCATCATCAATGGGATAAGCCCCTCTTTGGATGGGGTATCTCCTCTCTTGATGGGATAAGTTCCTCTTTCATAGGGATACATGAACCATCTGGAGGCGCTCAATACACGTCAAACAAGCTTCTAGAATGTTCTAGATTTGACCACAAGTAACTTTTTCAAGATGAAACTCACGCCTTTTGACCTTTGAAGGAGTACGCACCCATCCCTTGACTTACAGAGCGTACAAGTATGCAGGTATTATGAGCTTGGGATGCGTACACGCAGGCAAGGTAGAGAGAACCTGCGTACCCAGAGATAAACATGTTTTTTGATGACTTTCTCTCTTTTTGAAGTTTGACATGGAGAGCAGAGGTATAAGGCTTGCCAAGGGGGATAGTATGACTGTTGATGGAGCCATACTAACTGCAGATAGTCATGGTGACAAATTTTAGTGTAACAGATTGCCCCCTAAAGTGCGAAGCCTGTAATAGATTAGGGTTTTTATATCATCTAGGAAGGGTGAAGTACTTTATCATTTCAAGGATTATCTTGTGGAGAGCCCAGTCAGAACCTACAATTTTCAACACAAAATACATGTATAAGATTATGTCATCGCTGAGGTAGGCATTCCCATACTCAGATCAAAAAACTTTAACTAATGGACTAACTACTGCTCTGATACAGGAATGATTTTGTAGTACATCATAATCATAGACTCATGTAGACACAATATGGACGCAGCCACCTGTTTATAATTGGTCTAATATATAATGAGTACAAAACTCCTCGCAGCCTGGATGGTGGAAACTAGATCTAGGGTCTTCATTTCTACTTCCCGAAATGGTACGATTCTAGCCATGCGAATAAATGAGTCGATGTCGAACATGGTAGAAAACACTTCATTACCAGTCGATGATGTAAACTGTTAACAAGTGTGAGAGAGACCACCAGTGATGTCAGTGGTTCTCAAAGTACCCAGTACAATCCATGAGATGTGAATGAATGAGTCGATGTCGAACATTTCATGGAGTCCTTCGATCGAAAGTCAATGATGTAAACTGACTTCAAAGGCGAGAAACCTACCATTGATGCATGCAGACTTCAAGGTACTAACGATTTCTAAGTCATCTCTCTAGATAATGTGCTGATGTCGATAGAAAGCGACCCGTCGCAGGCAAGCCCACAACACGAAATCATAGTTGAAGTTGAAGAAATGTTGTTGTAAGGACTGACTCAAGGATGGTCAAAATGGATGATAGGTATTTTGCAGTTGAATGTTTTGTTTGCAGACCTCTTGAACACATAACGACACAACAGATGGCTTGGTGACAAATGACTCAAAGATAATACCTGGAACCCGGCTGAAGAATTTCAATGTGGTTTGATCAACTGTGAGGCAAAGGATTTCCCAACCCAGGTGAATGAAAAGTGTCGTGTTTAAGAGTGGTAATAAGGTTTCTTCTGAGACAAAGGATAACAAATAGGCTCATTCTTCTCTTTTTTCCCCCACCATTTCTGGCAAGTACCTCTTTATTTTTTACAAGCTTGAGGAGGATAACATATGCTTGATTATAAGCTCATCCTTCGGATGAGTCCAACTTAGTTTTGATTCGAACCCTAAGAAGGAGTGGTCCGTTCCTGTTTGTAAATAATATAACAGGTCCTTTACTGTGAAATTTTAATGATTCCAGTATAGGAGAAACTTGGCGTTTTTCAATTTTAGAGAGTCTGAAAAACTTAAGGAAACTCCAGATTGGACTTTTTCGTAAATTTGTGTCTCCTAAGCCCGAAAAAGTATAAAATAATACCTAGGAGAACCGCTTGATCTTATGACCAAGGAGTACTTTCATGTTTAGTGTCTTTGACCTGAAAAGTAGAAAGCGATCAAGGACACGTCGTTTTATTTCCAGTATCAAATTTGAAACGACAAAAATCTCGCAATCTTTTCCTGTTTTTATGGTCAGAAAAGGGCTATAAGGGGACCGTCTTTTAATTCTGTTTTAACGAGTATAAAAGAAATGCTCGGCAATCTTTTCATTTTTTACGAGTCAGAAAAGGGCTTAAAAGATGACTCTGATGTTTTGGTTCGTGAAAAATGACAAGTTTCCCTGAAAATCCCTTTGTCCTGCACAAAAAACGACACATTACTCATACCTGTTTAAGATAAGCAAAAATTCATTGAAAAATGTCCTTCCATGGTGAAAAATAAACAAATTTAGTATTTTTTCATCCAAAAAACCTATAAAAAGACTTTTTACCATGTCATTTTTACCATTTTACTGTTGAGGGAGAGAAAATGGCTTTTGGCAAGAAACTTCTTGTGGACTTTGCGGAGAATCCAACTGTCAGAATCGAGCGTCGTCACTTTCAGGTATTCTACAACATCCTCCTCTTCAATTTCATCTATTTAGAATTTTAATTTTAGCCCTTGTTTGATTTTTTGGGGGCATTGGGGTTTTGGGATGCGCTCCTTGGGGTACGCAGGTAGCCCATGCGTAACCTGCGTACCCCGACTTTTTCCTTAAAGGGAAAAAGGTCGGGGTAAGCAACCTACCTTCAGACCAGGTGTGTACCCACGCTCTGTTTCTAAAGGCGGGGTGCGTACCCCGCACAAAGCGCATTTCCAAACCCTAAACTTCAAATTTAACCACCAATTTTTGATTTTATGGTTTCTAATACATTTTTCTTGGTGTGTAGATTGCCCACCATGCTTGATTGGCATGAAAGAGAGTACGAAGACGTTGATTTGGCCACGCTAAATCACCAACCTACCATTGATGCATTAAGAGCATGCGGTCTTTTAAAATACTGGGTCGTACCTGGCATGAGGGCCCAGGTGCCATTTCTAGAGTGGCTGGTCGAGAGATGGAACGCCCAGGATCAGTGTTTTTACATTAGAGGCCACTAGCTCGAGATAGAGGCCTCCGACATATATTTTCTCACTGGTTTGCCCAATAGGGGCGAACACCTTTTTCTATTCGGGACTAGGCCGGGTGGTCAATCCCTTGCTAGCCTCTGGCTAGAGTGGTGTAACAATCAGAACCAGGAGAAGGGGATAGAAATCAAATTTATATCCCGACCTGAACTTATGGTGATAGATTTCACGATTACCAAACTCTGCGGCGCAGCCACTTTACACCTTACCACTGGGTCCTAGATGCGGATGGCAATAGATTGCTATCGAGGCACCATTTTCAACTGGTGCGATGCTGTACTGGCCAATATGAAGGGCCAGTTGACTAGGGCGAAGAACGGACAATCAAAGACTTTTGGATATGGGTTTTTGGTTCTGAGCTTCGCCTTAGAGAGAGTTCCTATGTTGATCCCACAGCAGCTCACAGTTGGGGTTGGGCCACCTCGAGAGCCAAAGTTGATGCGATGGGTTGCGGTTATGGCCCGACATCCTGATGAGGGAGCGAAAGTCGTCTGATTTCCAGCAGGTTACTTTCACTGGCTAGAGAGCCAGGTCCTTGTGATTAAGGATTTTCCGTATGCCGGAATGGATTATCGTGGTGATCTGGACATGGTTCTTCCACAAGGAGAACAATGGGATGACAGAGGTATATTCACTTTTCACAATTGTTTTAAATTATCTATATTTTTTGTTTTTAAACATCGTTTCAAAACTGACAGTAAAATTTTTCAAAATGTAGATGTAGGCCCACGGCAACCAGCCGATCTCCGGCCTTTTGAGAGGCGACATCCAGTAGCACCACTACCGGCCCCACAGGACGCGGCTGCAGAGACGCTAGCTGAGTTGGAGCAGGATCTAGAGTGTCTGACGGCAGACATACCAGAGACGACGATAGATGATATTCCTATCAGGCTTCAGCGCTATGTAGTAGCGGTCCCAGGACCTTTTAGGAGGTTCTTATGTAGGGTAGCCCGTGCAGTGGTGTCGTATAGAGAGCACCACCAGTGATTGGATGGTTGCTTTGTAGACACATGTAACATTTTGATTTTTTGTACCTATCATTTTTGCCGATCCTAAGGTGTTTTTCAACCTATGATCGAGGACGATGTATATTTTTTTGACACACTCTATCTATATATATATATATATATCATTTTACCGGCTTATCTTGTTAACATGTGTGATGAATGTTTTTAAATTTACAATTATCTCAAATGTCTGTCTAATACTCGAGAAGCAATTGCATCTGCTAATGTATTTAGAGACCTTGGAATATGTTGATATTCAATGTAATCAAACTCACGTTCCAAGAGACGCACTCTCAAAAACAACCTTAATAACACAGGATTTTTAATGGCATAAAATCGATTAAGCTGTAATACAACGAGTTCCGAATCCAACCTCACAATCAAACGTCGAATCCCGAATGAAAAAGATTCAGACAATAACTCAATCACTGCGCTGTATTCTGCAATGTTGTTTGTTGTTTGACCGAGGCTCACCCCATGCATAGAAACTAACTCGTCAGAGGGCGAATAGATAACCCAAGCTGCTGAAGAGATATTTCGTGTACTACGTGCCATCAGCAAATCCAATGTACGTTTGGAGAGGCATCGACACCTGAAATATCAAGAGTAAAACCAAGATAAGCCAGAATAATGACGAAAACACACTCTCTAAGCTAAGAAAACTATCCAGACTAACAAACACACCAGCTAGAAAGAAAACCTAACTAGAAAGGAAGCCTAACCTAACTAAAAATTCTCCATACCCTTCATTTAAGCATAATACCTCTTTAGGTAAAGTCCATTTCTGGGTTTACCGAAAGAGTCCCCGTCAAAATCAACTAGCTCATATGCCGCCTTTGCTAGCTTTCGCTTGACAATGTAGGGCCCATGCCACATAGGAACAAATTTTCCAGCACCTAGTTTATCGTTAGCTTGATCATATAATAGCACTAGGTCTCCTTCCAAAAAATTTCGAGCGGTCACATTTCTATCATATTGAGCTTTCATTCGTTTCGCATGAGTCTCGATTGCTAATGCAGCATCACGACGAGTCTCATCTAATTTAGCTAAGTATAATAAACTCTTCTCCTCTTCGGATGTAGCTGGGAGTAATTCGATAGCCATTTGAAGTGATGGGATTTCGCATTCAATGGGTAACACAGCTTCCAAGCCAT
>APFE030546434.1:88630-115713 GCA_000404065.3 Pinus taeda
AGACTTTCTAGTGACAAACAAGACAATTAAGAGCAATCCTTCTCTAAACATGCATTTGTCACACGAGAAATCAAGTGTTTTAGATCCTACCTGTAGTCCAACGCTGTTGTAGTAGTCCAGCCTCGTCGATCCGGATGAGCTCCTCCTTCACTTCGAAACCTGCATTCACTAACAATCAAATGATTACATAGCACCTGAATATCTCATAAAATAAAACATATTCAACATACAGACCAAGGAGTATATGAAACAACTCATTAATAACAAATTGTTGAGAAGAATGACTTATTTGTAGGAAACAAAAGAAACCATTACAACCTGAGCCTTGGTGTTGTGCAAGTTCCTCCCAGGGTCTAGCAAGAGTTTTCCTTTACTTTGATAAGCTCACCCACTTCCAAATGAAACAAGAAAGGATGGTAATCTCTCCTCACAAGCTTCTACAAGGAAGTCCTAATTCCAGCAGCATCTACCCTTTGGAATGTTCAGCTTTCAACCTCCCCTCCTCTGGCCCAATGCCTGTATTTATAGTGTTCTAGAGGAAGTTATTCAGTTCCAACATCAATGGGATACTCCCCCTTTTGGATGGGGTAGTTCCTCTCTTGATGGGATAAGTTCCTCTTTCATAGGGATGCATGAACCATCTGGAGGCGCTCAATACACGTCAAACACTCTTCTAGAATGCTCTAGAAGTGACCACAAGTAACTTTTTTAGGATGAAACTCGCGCCTTTTTACCTTTACAGGAGTACGCACCCATCCCTTGACTTACAGAGCGTACAAGTACGTAGGTACAATGAGCTTGGGATGCGTACACACAGGCAAGGTAGAGAGAACCTACGTACCCAGAGATAAACATGTTTTTTAATGACTTTCTCTCTTTCTTGAAGTTTGACTTGGAGACTAGAGGTATAAGGCTTGACAAGGAGGATAATATGACTATTGATAGAGCCATACTAACTGCAGATAGTCATGGTGACAAATTTTAGTGTAACACCTCCTGAAAGTAATTTCCATTGTAACATCCTCAACCCCCTGTTGGGAAGCACTACCACAACCAAACTAATAATTTAAATGTAGAGCTAAGAAAAACTGTACTCTTCCATGGTTGTATGTGCACCTAAAAGTACTTAGTTAGCATGAATGCAATGAAAAATTCATAAAACACAATATTGAACACATATAAACCATAAATACATAATTACATAGCAGAAATAATAATTAATTAATAAAATTTAAGCACATAACCCTAAAACTAGGGTTTCAAACATAAATTCATAAATCAGTACAACATTAAACATGAAAACTTATCTGAATGAAATGAGAGCTAGCTTTGGGCTCTCCATGTTACACCCACCCATACACTATGTGGTTAATTAATTTCAACCACGAGTCATCCTTGAGCTAGGGATGCAACTCCACAGATAATGGTTAACACCATTAAAACATTAATACAACATCGGTTAATATAGCAACTCAAATTCCATGTCTCTAAACACTTTCTCATGCCTCCCCTTAAATTTGCACCCATGTGGTAAAGAAAATTTTAAGGATGGAAAATTTTCTTGAAGTTTAAAAACATTGGCGAATCTCACTAATCCCTCATATGAAAATTATAAAATGTTTATTGATATATTTGTAAAATTATTCAGATCTATAATGATTTTATATATAGTCTCTATATAATGTTGGTGATTTTTAAGGTAAAATAATTTTATACTCTAAAATTTGGGTGAATCATCTTTTATGGAAATTGGAAATTGGTGAATCTTTTTTTGTGGAAAATCATGGAAAATTAGCCCACTCGGCAAACATTAGCCCATAAAATTCTCCATGCCAAGTGGTACACCCCTTCTTTGTCCCTTGCTGGTCTCTTAGTGATGCCCACCTTCTAGGGCACCTTACGACCAACTAGGAATGGCCTCAACTCTAGGATTCTATGAGCTCGTGCTACTTCCAAGGCTTCCAGGATCCATTTTAGGCCAAACAGACTCAATTGCTGATCAATTACAGAACTCATGCATAGGGATCACTAAATTATCACCAAAACCGAAGCAACTCCTAGCTAGTTCAAGAACCCAACCATAGAGCTCACCAATTGGTTACCATAAATTGAGTTCAAAATAAATCCAACTAGCTGTAGAGTCAAAGAACATGTCTCACTAATTAAAATCCCTAGTTGGTTCCAAATCCCAACACAGGGCTTACTTGCTAGTTCATAAAAAATAATCCCTATCCATCTCCCCAACCATAGATGGATGAATGAGAAACTATGATAAATGAATGAAAAGAATTATTCCCACAATAGGAAAATTATTATTGTTTAAATATACATTCCCTATATCCTCCATATGACAACTCTTAAAGCCATGTGGGCCTTAGGTTCCCTTTTCCCCCAACAGCAAACGCACCAACCCATTTCATTTTTCACCGTGGTGTTCCACTTCCCTCATAATATTTACCATGTAGTGGCCTCTGTAGCCAATATATTTTATTATCATTAAAATATTTGCAACAGTTACATCATGTTTACAATCTTGGTCACACAGACATTTAGTTAAAATGACATATATATATATCTATCTATCTATATCTATATATCTATATATATATATATATATATATATATATATATATATATATATATATATATATATATAATATAATTATATTATATAATCTGGGAAATCCATCCTAAAAATCTATATACACATATAACATAGATATCGACGCCTGCAAAATAAATTTGGCTTACTAGCCTAATAGTCAAATACATCTGGCTCATAGGCCTAAATATCAGTGTACATATGTTTACATCATCATAAATGGGAAAGATTGTTACACCCATAGGGTGCGAAGTCATCCATGTATATTTCTACAGAATCATGCACAAGATCATAGAATATACTATGAACAACCCCTTGGAAGGTGGTAAGGGAATCACACAAGCCAAATGGTAGGACTTTGTAAGTGAAATTCCCCCAAGGACATTTGAAGGTGGTCTTATCTTCATCTTCAAGAGTAATTTGGATCTAGTTATACCCACTTAATCTTGAGTTCTTTCTCATTTTTAGATCTTGGTAATTATTTACTTATGATCAATAACTACACACTTGAAAATTTATCAACCTTAATTTCATTTTTATGATCGAGTAAACATTATTAGATTGATATAATATATATGAGTTATTGATTGATGTTGATTACAATTGCAGGTCTGGATATATATAGGTATTCAGGGTGTCTTTTCATTAATATACATGTACTTTCTCTTTTGCTTTAATTATTATTATTTATTTATATATATATATATATATTATATATATATATATATAATATTATATATATATCTATATATTATATATTATTTTACATAATATATATTATATACTATACATTATTCTCTGGAAGGGAATACATTTTGCTGCTGTATAAAACATCAACACTCCCTCTTAGTGAGGAAGGTATTCTTCCATGATGTTCTCCTCTAGTACTCCCACTCACACCCAACCACTTCACATGGTATAGTAAAGACTACCAACATAGTCTCAAGACTATATTGTAAGTATCTGTGATGTTTCTCATCTCCTAGTAGTCTGAATCACACCTAGCCACTTCACATGGCATAGGAAAGAGTTGTACCAAGCTACTCATTACTCCCTCAATCACTTCACATGAATGATATGGGAAACCCTTAGCCATAGGGAGGGTATCTACCATCTGTACGAGAAACATCACAATGCCCTCTCAACGAGAGTGGACATGTTGCATCATGCCAAACTTGTCTCTGAAGTATTCAAACTTCACTTTATATAGAGGCTTGGTGAGAATATATGTTATTTTCTCATTTGTGGTTATGTACCAAAGCTACACTACTCCTCTTTATACCATGTATCAAATGAAATGGTATTTGATCTCTATATTCTTTTACTTGTGAAATATTAGATTCTCTGAAAGCTTCACACATCTTTGATTATCATAGTATATCAATGTTGGTTCTAACTCTAGATCAAATAACACTACCAAAAATTTTCGAAGCCACAATGGTTCACTTCTTGCATCACTGGATGCTATGTATTATTCCTCTATTGTATTGGGTTACACTGACAACTAGTTTATGATAAACCATGACGTCATACCTAATCCCAAACTAAAGAAACATCCTAATGTATTTTTCCTGTCTACTGCACTCCTTTCCTAGTTAGAGTTTGTATAACCTTGTAACTTTACTTCACTGGATGAGACATATTTGAGTCCATATCTAACCATATGATGAAGGTAGCTTAAGACATGCTTTTTTGCTACTAAATGTACATGTCTAGGCTCAACCATGTATTAAATCATTGTGTTCATTACAAAGCATATATTGAGCCTGTTATTAACCAAATACATAAAGGATCCGATCAACTATCTATACATCATGGGATCAAGCAAAACTATGGAAGAATCACTCAAGAACTTCATATCATAACCATATGTGTGGCCATGGACTTGCAGTCCATCATCCCAAATCTCTAAATGATCTCAACTATATACTTCCCTTGGCTAAGAAATATTTCATCTGGTCTCTTCTAAACTTCTAATCCCAATAAATAGTGAATTAAACCCAAATCCTTCCTTTTTAACTCTAAACTGAGCTCCATCTATGAACTTCTCATCCCCTCTAATAAATAGGTCATCTACATATAGTATCAATATCAAAGGGGAACCATATTCAACCTTGTAGTAAAGGTTGGGATCTTCATTACTCTTGGTAAACCCTAATCTCATCAAATAACTATATATTCTAGTGTAGCATGCCCTCGGTGCCTACTAAATCCTGTACAAATCTTTCTTCAGTTTACAAACATGGGAATCCTTCCCATGGATCACAAAACATTTTGGTTGTTCTATGTAAACTTATTCTTCAATTACACCATTCAGAAGAAAATGTTTACATCCATCTAGTTTGATTTACAACCCATAACATAAGCAATTGTGATGAGAGATCTAATAGAAGTCTACCTAGATATTGGGGAAATTTTTCATTATAATACTTTCCCTCTTTCAGGGAGAATCCTTTAGCCACAAATCTGGCCTCATACTTTTATGTGATGGCATCTATAGCATGCTAGATTTAGTATATCCATTTTGAAGTCACCATTGACTTCCCTTTTGACCTTGGAACGACATCACACACACATTTTTCATGGTGGATCGATACTCTTCCATCATACGATTATTCTACTCTTCTTTTTTTTGTGGATTCCTCATAAATGGAAGGATTTGAATCAATGATCTTACTCATTAGCACCACATAGCTATAAAAATTGTACTGTCTCTTACTCTCTAAAGGATCTGTTAGGAGCTACATGCTTTTCTACTTCCTTCAACGTGTTCCAAAGCCATACTCATCTCTTCTTGATGGCTATAACCTCTTTGGGTGGATCTACTGGTATCTTTGGCTCTAAAATGTCATCCTAAACTTTTGGGTTATATTCTTCTCAAGTAGAGTCAATCATCACTATATCCATAGAATCCTCTTGCTCCTTTCTATCCTTTTCCATGTTATACTCTCTAGATTTCATGAAAGTTGCTTCTTCATCAAAGATGGCATCTCTACTAATCTTAATCTTTCTCTGTCCGAAGATGTGTATTGTATACCCTTTGAAGTCCCACTGTATCCAACAAAGGTGCCCTTCTTTCCTAAAGTCACTAGATTCATTCTATTTTCCATGGGAACATGTATGTACATTGCACAACAAAATATCCACAAGTGGTTTACTTTTAGTTTCTACCTAATGATACATCTTATGGTCTATTGTTCCCCAACATCTTACGAGGAATTATGTTTTAAACATACATAGTTTTTTTGGATGCTTCTACCCATAGATACATGGGTAAGTTCTAGTAAAGGATCATTTCTTTAGTTGCTTCTACAATTGATCCATCCTTTCTCTCTGTAGCCCCATTTTCTTGGGGGTTGTAGGGAGTTGTCATCTCCCTCTTAATCCATGCTTCTCTGTAAAATTCCTTGAGTTCATTTGAGGTGTATTCACCTCCATTATCAAACCTCAAAACTTTAATCTTTCTTCCAGAGATATTTTCTACTAAATCCTTGGATTCTTGAAACATACTGAAAAAAATCATCCTTTTCTTTCAAGAAATAGATCCATGTTTTGTGTGAGAAATCATCAATAAAAGCGACATAATATAAAATTTGACTTAGAAATGGTACAGTTATTTATCCACATATATTTGAATGTATAATGGCCAAGATACCCTTGTATCTATTTTACTACATGGAAAACATCCCTTCACATTCTTTCTAAGTGCACAACATTTGCATATTCCATTATGCTCCACCTACATATTTGGTAGATCTATGACAATTTTTCTCAAAATTAGTAAGGCTTTGTAGTTGAGGTGAGCAAGTCTTCGGTGCCATAGCACACTCGAGATAATATTTTAGTGTACAAGAGCTTGTGTTGGGTGTCCATTTAATTTATACAATCATCCCTCTCATAAACCAATCACATCGGTTGAATATATAATTGAATCCTTAGGCCATAGAAGGACTTGGCCATCAACAAAATCTACTCTAAAACTTTGATATTCTAAAGTAGAGATAGAGAGAAGATTCATAGTTAAATCTTGTACAAGAAATACATATTTTATTGAAATGGAGTTAACTTAATTAACTTGGTAGGATGTTTCTCCTATTCCTTTTACTACATGATTTGAATCATCTCCAAGTTCCACCTAAAGGGATTAACTCCTTTTTGTCAAATTTGTAAGATAATTATGGAACCGAGTCATGTGCTTGAAAGCACCACTATCTACTATCCAAATACTACTTCCGTGAGTGATGGTGCCTATGAGAGTTGAGATATAGGAATAATTTTCATATTTTGTGTCTCTTGTCTTTTTTTGAGATGTAGAGTCCTCCATATCTGTTGAATTTTCATGATGTTTTCTTTTTACTTCCCTTTGAGAACATTGGTAAGCAAAATATCCCAACTTATGATAGTTGTAACACCCAATCTTAGATACATCCTTCTTGTGATATGGAAATAATCATTTCTTGGAATTGTTGTTTCTTCTTTCTTTTCCTTTCTTCACATGAGAAAAAAGAGCTTTATTTTATTCATCATTGGTATTTTGTGCCTTGGATATCATTCTCGATTCTTCTTTATAACAGTCTATCCATAAATGATCAAATTTAGGTAATTTTCTTCTTGCACAAATTCCTTGCAAAAATACAACCCAAGAAGAAGCAAATCCATTTAGAGTTGTAGTCACTAGCTCTTCGTCATCTGCTGAATCTCCAATAGTTGTTAGTTGATCCTTGATCTAAGACATCCTCATGGAGTATGCAGAAACTAAATTTGATTTGTTCATCACTAAATTTATGAGCTTATGCTTTAGAGTTAGCTTCGTGCTTGTATTTTGTATTTCATATAATATTTATAAGGCATCAAACATTTCCTTTGGTGTCTTCATTTATGATGCATGCGGAATTGAGTGGCCTTTGAATGAATCAGACAAGATCATATAGCCTTAAGCACATTTTTCTTATGCTTTTCATTGGCCTCTTCCTAAACTAGTTCTGGGAGGTCTTCCTTGGCATAATCAAAGAGCCCATTCTCTTTTAAGATGAGAATTATTCTATGCTTCCATGATCTGAAATTTTCTTCTCCATCTAACCCACCTTCTACTCTGAGATTGGAACCATCTTGTAAATGGAAAATTAATTTAACTTATTTTCAACTATGGAGTAGTGCTTATCTTGACATGCACTTCACTTTAAGAAATCATTTTTTTATATGGTAGGAAATGCCATGGACCAATTGTTTACCAAAACTATGGACCTATAAACCAGCAACCGTAAAAAAAACTATGAAATGATATGTAAATGGTTTTTGATCTAGCAAAATAATTTTACGGATCGGTATAAGATATATGAGATATATGAGACATGTATTTTCAATAAGACATGCATTTTCTCTTCTTTCTTATTATGTGTCAATTATTGATTATTTATATATATAATATATATATATATATATATATATATATATAGTCAGTAAAGGGCAAGGGGAAATTATCATTCCTTGTGGCTTTGTTAAGTTCTCTGTAGTCAACATAGATTCTCCATTTTCCATTTTTCTCGGGGCCAATAACTTGTGGGAGACACCGATTCACTATCCAAGATGTGATAGATGAACCATGTATGTAATAATGTCCACAATTCTTCCTTCACAATATATTTTTGTCTAGGATCCATTCACCTTTGATGTTGGCGAAAAATTTTGTGATCCTCCTTGATGCATATGTGTTGAGTGCATGTAGAAGTATGTACTGCTTCCATCCCCTAATAGTCCCATGCAAATGCATCAATATGTTAGTTTAAGATAGTCAGTAGTTGATCCTCTTGAACAACAAAAATTAAGGAGTTGATTTTCAGTGTTTTAGAGGGGTTGATTTCTACTATGTTCATGTGTTTTCCTCAGAACCAATAGTTAATAAATATGCCCATTTATTTTCTTGGAAACAACTAGGATTCCATAGTGATGATTCTTCTTTTATCCCATCAATATTCATGGTAGCATTATATTGGTTTTGTCGAAAATTATCAATTAATCATCTTCATTAACTTGCCTACTGTTAAGGGTGGTTTTCAATGTAAGCACAAGGTAGGCTGATGAGTCAAAATAATCCTCTTCTTCTTCCTCTACCCTTGTAGGAAATTCATTCTCAAAAATAGATTACGGTAATGAGTATAATACAAGTCATTTTTCAGATTTCCCATTGGTGATGGTCATGTTTCAAAACCTACAATTGATGTATTCATCATCAATATCTAACCATGGTCTCCTTAAGATGAGTGGATAGCCATTAGACTTGGTTTTTTTCTATAGGACCGAAGGAAGTCTAATCCATAAACTACCATGGATATTCCACTAGACAGTTCGTCACAACATATATGATAATATTATATTAAAAATTAGAGATTCTACACTATTATAGTTTTATTTAATTTCTAGATCCATAAAATTGACTGTAATTAGTGCGTGCGAGTAAAAGTAAATCAACTAGAAAAGTAGACGATGACAAAATAAGCTCACACACACATAATAAACAAGATATGCTCTCTAGGAAACCCTTTCGGAAGAAAACCCAATTGGAAGGTGAGGTCGCTTCGCTCTCTTTCTTTGTCTGAAAATATGGCTGCAGATATAAAGAAGTAATGTTTGTGGCTCATGGGCTGCTACAATGCACATATCCACTCTATATGCTCTACCTCCTACCTCTCCTAGCTATCTTTGCTCAACTATGGAACAAAATTCTCTCGAAATAATGGAATGCCTCTTTCTCCTAGTGGCCAGGTTATAACATAACGCAATAACATACTAGTGGTTAAGTTTGACTACATCAAGTCTTAACTAGAGTTACAAAATAGAATCTTCTAGAGTATTTTGCATCACAAACACGTGGTTAGCCCATTTTTCATGAATAATGGGGGCTGACACAACATCCTCCCGAACTATAGGTGTAAAAATAGGAAGGTTAACTTCTGAGTGGCATAATTTTTGCATATGGACTCTGATTGACTCGATTCTTGTGCTGCTGGAAAGATCTCTTTGTAGAATATCACGAAAAGGTGTGGTCCAATGGTGAAAAAGTTTTACCCTGAAAAAACTTCGTTTGATGCCTCAAAGCACTCCTAGAATGTTTCAGACCCCTTTTCGCCAAACTGGGTCCCACCAGTAAAAACCGTCCAGTGAGTTGATTCCACCACTTTTTCCACTCCAAATGCATCAAGATGGATGAAAAACAATACAATGATCCAATTCAGATCACATCTCCCCATTTGGGAGGATTTCAGTCACCAAAATCTTTTACTGAATGAGGTGACGAAATTTTTCCTCCATCTTCTCTCTGGTGTACCATTTAGCTTTGCCTGGAAGTTGTCCCTTCAACCCAATCCACCAAAAGTCTTGTTTCCCTTGTCTTGTAGTTTTGGACCTCTTCTACAAAATGGTATCTTATGTCAACTCTCCTTGAGCGTCTTTTGTCAAATCCTCCACAAAAGGTAGGAACTGTTCCTCTTCTTGATCTAGCATGGAAGGCCCATAGAGTTTCAAATTATCTACATTTACAACTGATTAAGTGTGCATATATAGTGGTAAACTGAGTCGATAGGAATTATCACCCACCTTTTCTAGTATCTCAAAGGGACCATACCTTATAGCCTTGATTTTCTTACCAAACCCCTATAGTCTCTCCTTGTTCAACTATAGTCATACTATGTCTCCCACCTTGAATGATTTCTCCGTTCTCTGTTGATCATGCGTGGCCTTAAACTTCACCTACGACTTCTACAGTGTTTCCTGTACTTTTAGATGGATTTGCCTGATCTTCTTTATAATTTTTTCAACCCTCAAAGAATCTCCTGCAATGTCTTCCTTCACTCCTCCTTGTTTCCCATATGCAATATCCAAAGGTGAAGGTGGAAAATATCCAAAACAAGTTTCAAATGGGGACTTTCCTGTAGAAGTGTGGACCGCTCTATTATAAGAATGTTGTATATATACCAGATTTTCATCCCATTTCTTCAGATGCTTATGGTTGTAACCACTTAGAAGTTGCACCAAAGTCCTATTGACTACTTTTGTCTGCCCATCTAACTGTAGATGGAATGTTGTAGATCTCTTCAACTTCATGTCCATATTCTCCCACAATGTAGTCCATAATGCACTCAGAAATATTGTATCCCTCTTTGAAATGATGCTCCTTGGTATCCCAGAGTAGGGAAAAATTTAAGAACCACCCTAAATTTATATGTATAATAAATGGGTGAATCCCCATGATACATAGGAAAAATGGGAGGCGATTTTATCACTAATATAATATGTATATATATATATATATATATATATATATATTATATATATATATAATATATATATATATATATATATATATATAATATATATATATATATATATATATATATAATATTGGAGAATCTCTCACCAGATTATATTATCTTGTAAAGTCATGGCGAATATTTCAGTGAATAATAAAACATTGTGAAGTCTTGGCCAAATTTTTTGTTAACGTATGAAACCATATTTTTATAATAAAACATATTCATTAAATTGTAATATACTAACATACATGTTTGGAAAAAAGAAACATAATTTTCACTTCCTACAAACAATGTTGCAAGTTTTAGTGGCCATGTTTGTCATGGTAGGAGAGATTAATGTTTTTTCTACCACTTTTGTCAAAATACCACTTTTGCCAAGCTATCAAATTTCTTTCTTATTCCATAGACTCTAACCACGAGATAAAAAAAAAAAAAACACATCAAGTTTGTTTACACCAAGAGGCCAACAAGTAGCAAGCCTAAACTATATAATATAATGAAGTAGTAGGTATCCCAAAGGCCTGAAGGGGATCTAATGGAAAGAAGTGACTGTTGTCAGAAGCCTTCCAATAAATATATAAATATATAAATGTAGATTTATTATTATTTTAATTGGAAATCTTCAATTAAATAATAAAATTTAATTACGTCTCTCCCAATCTAAATTTCTTATTAGCATAATTCACTACCTTCATACCATTTTTAACAACGTTGTAACATGTGGATTAATTTCCTTTTTGGTGCACAATCTTCACCTTTTAGGACAATATGGTGCAGTGATCCAACCCCTAAAGATCATTACAACAAACTAAGAATAACAGAGAAGATGAAAGGTTGTACAAACCATCATATTTTTCAAACAACTAATCCAAGACGAGTACCTTAACTTTTTCATGAAGATATCATATTGAGAATGTTTGAAAAATGGTGGGAAATCTGGGAATCGACTATCTCTCTTCTGCGAAGGTGATGCGGAAAGAGTTAACATTTCATTGTTTTGGATTTTTTTTGTTAAATCAGAAAAACCAATATTAATGGAGATATCGATATTTTTTACTAAATTTTGTGAAGTGACTAAATGTAGCTTTAACCATTCACCTTAAGATTTTTTTTACAATATAATTTCCTAGGTCTATTTAATATCTTCATTATCATAAAAACCAACCTATATTCATCTTAACTCCAAATCTACCACTCTTAGAGGGATGAAATCTATTTATCCCTCCCAACACTTGGTAGACCCGGAATTAAGATGGATCTAAGCTCATAGAATTTCCCCTTTAAATAGTCTATGCTCACATGAATACCATGGTATTACCATGGGTCAATACCATGGGTTATCATTAACCTCGAGCTTAGAAACTACTATTAGTAATTTATAAAAATTAATAAAATTAATAATTGATTTTTATTTTAACGAAGTTAAAATGTTTAAGTGACATTAAATTACAAGATCCATTTTTACTCATGATCTACCAAGCCCCAAGAGGGATCAAATATTTTTTCACTCTATGTTAGTTTGCATATCACGATATTTGATCCATAGTAAAGATGGATCTATGCTAGTTTAATTCCCCCTTTAAATGGGGGCATTCCATGCAAACACCATAGGTCAATACCATGTCCCGTCTTTATTTTTATTAATACTAATATTAGGGTTAATAATGTTTTTTTGCATGGTATTAATAATAATTTGGCCCATGGTATTTGGCCCATAGGCTTCACCTAAATATAACACATTTTTTGAGTGTTCGTAAATATAAGGTGGCTTATGAAGTAAATATAAAAATGTTTTACTTATTTACCATACCTCTTGTTTATTTATATTTTTATTTATTTACCATACCTCCACTTTAGTTATATTTTTATTTATTTACACGATTTCATATTCATAAATATAAGGTGACATATGGAGTAAATATAAAAAAAAATGTTTTATTTATTTACCATACCTCTCATTTATTTATATTTTTATTAATTTACCATACCTCTTTTATAAATATGGTATTTGGCCCATAGGATTCACTTAAATGAAACCTCATTTTTCAGCCTTCTTAAATAGAAAGAGGGTTATGGACTAAATATAAAAAGAGGTTTTAATTATTTACCATACCTCTAGTTTATTTGTATTTTTATTTATTTACCATACCTCCACTGTATTTATATTTTTATTTATAACTATCATAAATACATTTTCTTGAAAATGAGAGCCAATGGAAGATTGTAACTCCTAATTTCAAGGGCTAAATTCACTTTTTTTACCCTCTCCCTTATAATAAGGTGGGCTAAACTCCATACCTAATTTTTTTATAAAATAAATTTGAGGCTATTTGTAAAAATGTACTATGATACAAAATATTCACCCATTAAAAATATAAAACCCCTTAATTTATCCCAAGGGAAAAAATTCGCCCCTAAAATTTTCCATGTCCCACAGTGTACCCGAACCTGTCTAAAGAAAAAATTTGGTGCTTCTTATCCGTTGATGGCCTTTTTACATGGCATCAAAACACACATATTGTTGAACTTGTCAACTACCACGAATAGGTACTCATGTCCCTTCCTGGTTGTCTAGAAACCTCCCACAAAGTCCATGGAAATGCTTTCCCAGGGATGAGTAGGTATAGGTAAGGGATGATACAACCCCAGTTTCCTATTGTTAGGCTTACTAGTACAACAAATCATGCATCCTCTTATGAACCTAGCTACCTGATATTTCATCTTGGGCCAATACATATACTTCTACAAGTTAGCCATGGTCTTGCCTACACCAAAGTTCCCTACAACCTTGGAGGTGTGAGCCTCTCTAATTAGCTACAAACACTCAAATTTAGTAACACATGGCTTATCCATCCTACAAAGTAATCCATATTCAAGATGGTATTCAATGGTGTTGTCGCCATCGTGCACATGACTTTGACTCTGCAACTGCTAATACACCTCCTCGAAGTCCTCATCTTCTGAATATGCCTATCTGTATGCATCATGGGTAAATGCCTCCATGTGCATACGAGTTCCCAAAGCTATAATTTTTGATGTGGGTGGCCTTGAAAGCATATCGGCCAAATTTTTTGTGTTTCCCTTATTATACTTGATCATCAAATGAGATTGTTGTAAAAACCCCATCCACCTGTAATCCTTGGTCTGTTGTAGCTTATTTTGGGCCTACAGGTACTGTAACAGCTGGTGATTCATGTGGATTATTGTCTCCTTTCCCATCAGATAGTGCTTCCACTTCTTCATAGCTTGCACCATGGCATAGAGCTCCTTATAGTAGGTAGGGTAGTTAAGAACTGCCCCATGAAATACTTCGGAATGGTAGCAGACGAGCCTTCCTCCTTGCATCACGACAACTCCCATAGCATACCCACTGACATTTGTCTCCACTTCAAAGGGTCATTGCAAGTTTGGTAATTGCATAATTGGTGCTTCACTAATATTCTTCTTTAACTCATCAAAAGCCTTATGTTGCCCTTTCCCCCAATGGAAACACTTACCACTTGTTGTTATGGCATGGAGCGATGCTACTATCGCTGAAAACGAGGCTATGGATTTCCTCAAGTACTGTGTTGTTCCAATGAAACTCCTAACCTCAGTAACATTAGTAGGCACTGGTCATTTCATGATGACCTCCAACTTGGAAGGATCTATCTACAATTCTCCTCCACCAATCACATATCCCAGATACACCAAGGACTGCTACACAAACTCACACTTCATGAGATTTTCTAGCAGTTGGTGCTTCTTCAATATTTCCAGCACCTACGTGAAATGTGAAGTATGCTTCTCCTAGGTAGCACTATATACTAGTATATCATCCAAATAGACAATAACAAATGAATCTATAAAAGGGCACAATACATCATTCATTAATTTCATAAATATAGTTGGTGCATTACATAGGCCAAATGGAATAACTGACCACTCATACAAACCTTGCCTCCTTTTTAAGGCAGTCTTCCAAGTATCTTCTTCTTTGACTCGAACCTGGGGATATCTAGACTTCAAGTCGAGCTTGGTAAAATACTTTGCTTGCTGTAGCTAATCTAGCAGATCATCTATCTTGGGCAAGGGGTATCTCTTCTTGAGTGTGATTTTATTTAACACATTGTAATCTATACACATCCGCCAAGTCCCATCCTTCTTTAGCACAATGATGATGGGTGACCCACATGATGATGTACTCAGTCGAATGACACCGTGTTCCAATAGCTACTGCAACTTTTTCTTCACCTTACTTTCTTCTATAACAGACTTCCTATTCAACCCAATATTTGACAATGGGGATTCTGGCAATAGTTGGATCTCGTACTCCACTTCTCTCTTAGGGGGTAACCCTTTAAGCTCTTGGAACACGTCCTTATATGCACGTAAAAAGTCCTCCAATTGTTGTTTTTTTCTCTTAGTACACCCCTCTAGGGATTCCTTGCCTCGTATTGACTCTTCTACAGACTCATTTTCCCTTAAAAACAATAAAACATACTTCTTGCTGGAACTGATCAATTTCCTAGCTTGGTTGGCACTTACGAGTGAAATTTTCAACTTTCCTTTGTGTACGTTGATGATGAATGATTTTCCATCCTTGATGAGCGAGTATTGGTTACCTATCATCATGAATATTACATCACGTAGTATATATGGATTCTCAAACATGACTCCATGTACATCAAGGGGAACCACACCTAGATCTACTTCATGAATAAAATCAACACTGATAGTAAACCTAATTTTACACTTTTTTGTTACCTTCATCTCTGCATCCTTATTTACCCATCCCAGTGGATATGGTTTTGGATGATCATGAACTTCAGGCACCAACTTCTTGAGAAAATCTACTACAATGGGATTTTCTTGCAATCCTGGGTCAAAGAGAGCATCAATATTCATCTTCTTGACATGTATCTTTACATGGAAGAGTTTGGTCATTTCTTTATCATCCTGCTGTTGAAGGCTACTCAGATTCACCTCCTTCTACATTGACGTATAGACGATCTTCTCATCCATGTCCAAGTTACTTTTGACTTGGTTTCTCGAATCAGTGGCCATGAGATTCTTCTTCTTATTATCTCTCTTCTTGTTCTTCAAGTTTAGCTCTGGATGCAATTTCCATCACTTCTCATCTGTATGGCCATAAATATTGCAGAGGTTGCAGTAGTTGCTAGGATATTTGCACTGATGTGTTGTGGTTGTCGTCTTTTTATCTTTCCCCCCTTTTTGCTTCTTTTTCCCATCCTTATAAGTGTTTGGTTTCTTCTTTTGCTTTCATGCACTTGATTGTGCTCTTTTCAGGCCTATGCTCTCTAGGTACTGTGCATGTACACAAGCCTCATCCGTTGTTTTGGGCTTGAACAACATCACTTTCTCGTGCAGATGGTGGTGCAGACCCCCCAAATACTTAAGGAGTACATTTGGGTTCTTTGGAGAGATACACAACATTATAGCCATCTTTATGAATTCTGTGGTGTACTCGTGCAAGCTTTTGGCCTCACTTTTGCCTGAAATAATGCCATCAGATCCATTAGTCTTCCACGTACTAAATGGGATAAAACTATGACATAATGAGGGTTTTTAAATCCTCCCACTTAGTCACTGAAAGTTCTCCCTCTAGCCTCAGGGTTTTTGTGTGGCTCTCCCACCAAGTGAATGCATGGCCCGCCAATTTGAGCCACAAAAATGAGTTCTTCTACCCTTCCTCGATCTGATGGATACTGAAATAAATTTCCAGTTGATGCAACGAGTGGTTTAGCTTAAAAGCATTGATGTCATCGTGGTATGGCTTCATATCGACTTTTGCTTCCACTTTAAACAAGTATTGGTTCACGAAACTTGAACTAGGTTAATCTTTTCCAGGTTATTTCTTCGATTGGTTATCTGTGTCATCCTGATCCCCCAATCCCTCTTCTGATTCTTCCTTTGGATTCGAACCCGTTTCCTCTCCAAATATCCCCATATTATTGCTTAGGTCTGCCATGAGGAGGTTGACATTGTGGTTTATATCCGCGACTTATTCTTCGAGCTGCAAAAACCACACCTCTAGAGGATCACGAGGTTTATTTATAGATTCTTAGCCCATGACTAGGGCTTTAAGATTTTTGGTCTCGCCAATCTAGATCCATGCAATATCCACAAAATACCCAAACAAATATCCTTCAATACCAAATTATCAATAAACTATCATGGATATTCCACTCGATAGTTCATCACAATAGATCTGATAATATTTCATTAAAAATCTAAGATTCTACACTATTACAATTTTATTTAATTTCTCGATCTGTAAAATTAATTAATTAGTGCATGCATGTAAAAGTAAATCAAGTAGAAAAGTAGAGAATGAAAAAATAAGCTCACGCACACATAATACACAACATATTCTCTTTTGGAAACCGTTTCAGGAGAACACCCAGCTAGAAAGTGAGGTCGCTTCGCTCTCTTTATCTGTCTGGAAATATGGCTACAGATATCAAGAAGTAATGTTTGTGGCTCGTGGGATGCTACAGTGCATAGATCCTCTCTATGTGCTCCACCTCCTATCTCTCCTGGCTATGTTTGCTAAACTATGGAATGAAATACTGTTGAAAGAATGGAATGTCTCTTTCTCCTAGTGGCCCAGTTATAACATGACTCGATAGCCTAATAGTGGTTAAGTTTGACTATATCAACTCTTAACTAGAGTTACAAAAAATACTATTCTAGAGTATTTTACATCACAAACATGTGGCTAGCCCCTTTTCCGTCAATCATGGGGGTTGACACGACATCCTCCCAAACTATAGGTGTGAAAACATGAACATTAAATTTTCAGTGACATAACTTTTGCATACGGACTCCGATTGACACGATTCTTGTGTCAATGGAAATATATCTTTGTGTAGAATAGTGTAAAGTAATTTGGAGCTTGACCAGAAAAATTTTACCCTGAAAAAAATGTCATTTGATGCCTCAAAATGCTCCTAGAAGGTTTCGTACCCCGTTTCGCCAAAGTGGGTGACAATGGTAAAAACGGTCCCGTGAGCTGATTCCTCCACTTTTTCCACTCCAAATGCATTGAAATGGATGAAAAAATACAATGATCTAATTCAGATCAAATTTTGTGGGATACTACTAGGAGTCAATAGAGACCATTACGTCCTCTATGATACCATTTGGTGTTATTGTGGATCTATCTGAAAGCTACAAGACAATAGTGTTATTTCTTCTAGATCCTTGGAATTTAAGTTTGAACATGGTTTCCTTGGTTATGATGTTGATTGCAGCTCTCGAGCAAATGAGAGTGTTTGGAACTGAAATGTTATTTATGTGCACATATATTACTCAGCTTCCAAGATCTAGGTACTTAGGGATGATTACTCTCTAAAGAATTAGATCGGCTAGCTACCCTATTTCATTAATAGTTGGGAAATATATTTTATTTCTTTCAACCCTTTTGAGACATTCCTCTTTAATGAAATTGTTATAAATGGGAACATCTTTAATGGATTAGAGGAGAGGAATTCTGACACATGGATTCTTTAATTCTACCAAAAGTTGATCTTCTCCTGGGGTGTGTACTTTTGGGGTTTTCAACCTTTCACGATATGAAGGTTTATATTTGGTGAACTAAGGTACAAAATCCTCCTCTTTCTTAGGATTTTATTTTGGAGAAGGTTGATGGACATCTAGAAGTAGCTTCCCTAAACTAAGGTTGATTTCCTGGATTTCTACAATGTCAGTGTGATAAGAAGTTTTTCCATTGTAGATTGGTTGAGCCTTCTTATTATTTGGATTTTGATTTGGTTGGGAATGCATCTTGATTTTATTTAGAGGAATGTTTTAGAGTACCTGTTCTAGCTAAGGAGGAGACATCAAGGTAGCTGTTTGGTCCACCAAAGGCCTCCATCCTTATAATGGATTACCCAATTGAGGAGGTTTATTAGGATATGGTTGGAAGGGAGTAACAATAAGTTGAGGAGGATATGGCCAAGGAGTGGGCATAGGATAGGGTGAAGGGTTAGGACAGAACCAAGGTTGATAGTGAGCATTATAATTAGTATCGAAAGGAGAAGGGAAGTCCATGCCTTGTTGGAATCGCCTTCGAGCTTGTGGCATCTTTTTTCTAACAAAGCACAAATGCTCCAGCTTCCTCCTGCTCCTTGGTACGCAATATTTAGAACTAGAAAAGATGGAAATTTATTAGTGGAAGGGTTCTCATCACACACAAAGCATAATTTTATGATATTTAAAAGGAATTCGTTACGAGGATTACTTTTAATGCATTGAGGACAAAATATGGATCCTACCTTTTTTTCTTCCTCCTGTTTTCTTTTGATCTATAAGGTGGTCATTTGCATGAAATTTTTCGTAATGTCTTGGTCTTTAGGTCCTTTAACATACCTCCTATTTCATTTTATTAATCAAGGTGGTGGAAGGACTGCATTTTCCTCCAAAAATACCTAGAGAAGGGGATCTTGCTCCTAGTCCACCTCACAACTACAAGAATGAGCATTAAATTCTCTCAACAAGGTGAGTTGAAACTCTCCAACAACATTGAAAATGTCCCAAGAATATCGTTGGTGTTGGATATTCTTAAAATCTATGCAATATCTCTTCAAATATTTCACAATAAACATGCTAAGGCACATAAAAATATGAAATGCCTTATTGACTCTCCCAAGAATCCATTTATATAGGAAAATGTGCAATTAAGTGAAAAAGGTGAGTTTAATATAGTTTTCACGTGCCTCTGAGTGGATTGATGAGCCTTATGATTTACCCATTCTGGAGGACCATCAATGGCAACCAATGATAAGTTTTATTAGTGTACAAAAATAATGGGCATTAGTTCTTTGTATTATTTATGATGTAATCTTTGAGCCTTTTGTATTAAAAGAAAACAAGTTGGAAAATGTTGTGTATGTGTTATATTATTTACATAATTTAGCTCGATCATTGTACATAGGTCTTGCACATGCAAAGAAGGTTGGTACGCCCCCTTTTTCAAGGACCTATGGATAGTGTCCTAAAAAAAATGGATGAATTTTTTTCTATCTTTTTCAATTTTCGAGGCATGAGTTTTTGGAACATGCTTTTCTAATTTTAATTGAAGAATTAAGATTGTAATCTAATAAAAACCAATGAATTAGTATTTTGAATAACTTAACATCCTATATATTTTCTTTTATATGATGGAATCAATATAATGAGAATTATTGTTCTTTCTCTAAAAATTTGTTCGCTTTCCAAATTACAAATTTGCATAATAAATGTCTAAATATTATGTGTGATTTCCATTGCTTAATTTTTCATTTTATAAAAAAATTTGTGTGCGCATTATTTATTGTAAATATTTAAAACTCAAATGTTCGGTATTAAAATCCATAATCTAATCAAAAAATATATCTTCCTTAATCACATTCTCACTAGAAAATTCTCCATTTCTTAATGCACCTCATAATTTTCTTCACCATAAGCACTGGAGGATTTGTTAAGATACTCCCTATAGAATTCCCACTCCCATCCAAAACCTCCAAACATAAATTACTCTCTATAAAACCAGCCCACTTTAGGGATTCCCTCGAGATAATGAAGTATGCATTTTTCTCCATAAAACTCGTCCTAAGGGAAAGGGTACTATTACGTACTTGCTCTAAATTCCTTGCTATATTGGTTTTAGCTCCCATGGTACTAGTGAACTAAGCGTGCCAAGTATGACGTATATATACCATCAATTTCAATGTTTTTGAGAGGACTCGTATCCCTCCCATTAATCTTTTATTACTCCATATTGTGGCTCTTTTCTAAAGTATTTTTTCTTAGTGATAACTTATTACTCCAAATTGCTCTTTTTGAAGGTCTTTTTCCTTAATCATAACTTTCCATGCTCTGAATTAGGATGATGAAATGGGACTAGGTCGATGACAAAATAATGGAAAAAAAATCTTTTTCTTTTAGAATGTTGCATGGTGTAATTCATTATTTTTTGTCAAACTCCGTCCATATACACTAGCTTATTTTAGAGGCTCATTCTATACAACCAAGTATGAGGGAGATATGTAAGCCCCTCCATGGTCAACCTTGAGTTGACATGTGTCCTTTCAAAATATATATTTTTAATATAGAAAATATTATTAGTACTAAAAATGAAAATATATGTTTTTAATCTTTTGACTACTAGAAAGTTGTATAGAAAATATCATTAAACTTTTTAAAAATATTTTAGTACATAAATTGAATAAAGTTTTTAAATATGCATGTTGAGTAATTTATTTCAATCTTAAATTCATGGATAAATGGAAAAAATATTTTAGTGTTGATCATAATAAATTATTTCAATGAGAGAAGAGTCATTAAAAGTAAAAAAGTTATCTAGAAAGAGATTAAAACATTTTAATTAATCTTACTATTTTCAATGTATATGTTTTTGTCAATCTTATTTGAAATTTAGAAAATATATGTTTGAATTGCAAGTTTAAGTTGTATAGTATACACAATCCAAAATTCCAAATAAATTCTGAAGATATTAAATCTAGTTTATAATTCAAGTTATTCATTGAATCCAATGAATAAAAATTTAGTGTATAAGCACACACTAAATTAAATTTTTTTAATTATAAAATAGATTCAATACCTTATTCATTCATATATAAATTAAAATCACATTATTCATTATATTATATTATATTATATTATATATATATATTATATTATAATATTATCATATATATATATATTATTCTAATATGAAATATAAATCCATTTTTCATTTTTAAATTATATTGGTTGATAGCATTTAAACATTAACATTTTAATTTCAAGAGATTAAAAAACAATTTTATGTTGCAAAGAATTAAACCTTAACATTTATGATTTCAAGTGTTTAGTGGAAAACAATTATGCTGCGGATATAAGGTATTTTTTATTCCAACCAATTTATTTTGTGTTTTATTTAAGTTTTATGTGTGAAAAATTTCTCTCAATTCACTATATCCTTGATGTAACTTTATATTTTCCTCAATGAAAAGTTGCTAAGAAAAAAACATTAAACATAACATTATATTATATAATACTAAAATTATATATTACATCCTTTATACTTATTTTATACAACAACCTCAATAATATATATTTGATAATACATCAATATAATTTCAATTGAAGTGAAACAAACAAATAGGGCCACACTTATGGTTCTTGGAATCTCATTTCTTCCCTGATCTTATAACTTGCTAGATTTTCCCCTTTTTCATTCGTTAGTACACAATATTCTGATTTTCAATGAATAGAATATAACTTTTTATATTAAAAAATATTTATTTTTATTTGAGTTTTAAATAATTATAAATTTCTTATATAAGTTTATTCTTATACATAATTCCTCACTTCTGAACAATCAAATTGAATCTTGAGAATCGTTACCCACCACCCTCGTCGTCATCAAAATTAGTATAGAATCTTAACCACCACCATAATCTTCATGAAAATGCCTTCAACCACCACCATAATCTTCACATAGATAGAATTCAGACCTTTCCCATGCATAGTGTTAAGAGAGAACGCATGTCTTTTGTTACTGTCTTACTCTCTCCTCTCTTTGACATGTATTGGAAATCGATTGACCATTCTGGCCGACGGAAAGTAAGAGGGCCTGTCTTCTTTCAGCTGATCCCAACTGCATAATATATTCAAAGTTTAGTACGTACATAAATTAAATGTTTAAATCCAAGGAATCAGCTAGCTGTGAGACAACCCATAATTTCAGTAGATATGTGCGAAACATTCGAATCTAGTGTATCACATAATTATGCAAGTGTGAGTCATAAACTGAAATAGAATAACTATTTAGCGAAGAAGGTACTATTCTAATCTGTGTACCTGTATCTAGTGACAAAATAATAAAGAAACAGAGAGGTCTGAAGTCTAGCCAGTTCTGCTCCTGGACAGAATCTACCTCCTCCTCCGAACGGAGCAAATAGTTCACTGTTTCTCCAGCTTTTGTTTTCCTGCAGAAATATTACACATTATTTATTCCAGCGACCACCTCTGTAATATATAATTAATCCATTTAGCTTCGCACGGTGATATACATAGCTGACTTTAAAACTTACTGTGTCGGTCTCCAGCCAACGCCATAGGTTGAAACTCAGAGCATCCTTGTAAAATTCTTCATTAAGATGGACTGCACATAGAAATGGCACTACAGACCACCCTTTGGGAATAACATAGCCTGCGAAAACAAATTATGCCACAAACAATGAGAAAAGTTATAGTCATGGAGATTCTGACTGATAATGGTAGATAGAAAACTGGTAAAAAGTAAACAGAAATTTAGCTTCAGCTTTACCATTGAACTTAATATCCTCTGTAGTCTCACGGAAGAGAGCTATAGCTATACCTCCTAGGCGAAGTGTTTCGTCGATAACCTGAAAAAGTATAGAAAGCTAGTTATCATATCATGAGCAATAAACAGAAACGCCTATTTCGTCCAAGAAATGAGTTATTGTGGAAGCAGCAGAAATCGGTAGTATCTTGTGAAGAATTCGATTGGGTTGATATATATATATATATATATATTATATGTAAATACACCCCAAAAAATATACTAATAATTAGTGTGAAGTAAACATGTAGAGGAAACCCATATGATCAAACCATCTGAATACACTAAATATCATTGCAGTTCCAGCTCGGCTAGGTTATGGATTCAGTTAATCAGTTATTTAAAAAAACATTTTTTTTTAATTAGTTTACTTGGTTAATTTTGTGTGAAATTTAGTAAATATTTATTAATATTATAAATTTGAATGATGTAATAATTTAAAATTTTCAATTATATAACAGTACATTCTAATGATGATCGTTATTTATAAGATTTAATAAGGACATTTTTTCTAATCCAAACAATATAAGGTAACTAAGCAGTAAATTTTGAGAGAGAGATGCCCATTAACAATTAATTTTGTTTTCTCAAACTCTTCCACCATAAAAGCTTTATAAAATTCAAATATAAATTGAAGTTTTTAATACAGGATTTAAGATTAATAAACCATTCAAAATTTATGGTAACCCTGGCTACAAAATTACTTAATCTATTGAAAAGTAATATTAACCTATGATAATTTTTCACAGACTTCAATTGAGAATTGGGTGGAATATTTACTTACGCATCTAGTGAACGACATTGATTTGTAATCATCCCATGTCAGTATTTCCTGGTGATCTGTTCTTTTTCTTCCCAGTGAATCACACTCAACCTGTACCAAATATTCATCGCCACACAAGTCAAAGGAATATTTTTCGCATGTGATTTATCCTGCGAATTTATCGATCTTGTAACTCGAATAGCCATAATTCTGTCTGCAATACAAGGTTTATACTCACTCTCAACTGCTCCAAAGCTTTAGGACAGCCTGTAAGAAAATGTACGGCGAATGACATTGTCTTGGCTGTAGTTTCATGACCAGCGAAAAGTAGAGAAATGATGAAATCGCCTATGATTTCCTCCGAAAGATTTTCTTCGTCTAATATTCTGGCCAGCAAACCACTTTTGGGTACTCCATTACAATTGTTTTTCCTCTCCTCTATGGCTTTGGATATCTTACAGATCAGAATCCGCCTCGCCTGAGAATCAGAACTCAATCGAAGACAACATTGAATCAATAAATTGGAGGAATGACATTTAAATAGGTAATTGAAATTACAATACGAATGTCAATTATCGTTGATATCTATTATAAAATTGAGGATAAAAGCCAAATCAAATGAAGATATTTGGGAAAATTTTCAACCTTCATTGCTTTAAAATATGCAGACCCTGATATGTTTATTGGAATCGATAGAACTCCATCCACGAAATCAGAGAAATGAGTAGACATTTCATTTATTTCACGTTCAGTGGATACACCCAACAGCTGGTTCGCCATTGAATTGACAGCCAACTGCAATTCATATATGTGTAATGTCAACGGAAGAAGGACTAACTATAGAAAATGAATCGAAAAATTAAAAGATAATAGGCTAGCATTTGTGCACTTGCCTTCCTACACTCGTCTTCAAAAAGCATTTCTCTATCTTTCCAAGTACCCATAGTTCGCTGTAAAATTATCTGAATATCTGTCATGAAATTGCGTTTCAACTTCTCTGGGGTCATCTGGCTGGCAGCAATGCCATGAAGCTTCCTGTGCAGGTCTCCATGGATGGCAATCAAACCGTTCTTTCCTACTAAATCTCGAAATGATTTGGGGTAGCTGGCCTTGAATAGCGTTCCTTCGTTTTGCAAGATATATCTATTGAACTTTGCATCCGCAGAAATGACAGTTGATTTTCCAAAGAGATTGCAGGTGAAAATCTTTCCAAACCTATATCCTCAAACCCTAATTTGATCAATAAGAGACCTAAACATAAAAAAAAAAAAAAAAGAGTCAATCAACTTTCTTACGGAAAGGATAATAGCATACCTTCTAGCAGAGTCCTCAACAAATGATGGTGGGTGTGAGCTTGATATACTGAAATACCATCTAAGAGTGTGCCCTATTATTGGTATTCCCTTGGAGCCAGGAGGTACATTAACATTAACAGGGCTCCTAGGACTATTTCCCTTGCTCCAAAGATACACACCCCATGCAACAACCACAGAGATAACTACATATAAAAAACTATCCCACGTGTTGAAGAATTCTCCCATGGCTGCATCTACTGCGATATACCGGTGAGCAACATTAGAATCTGCCTTCAATTATATAACTCCCAGAGTTTGCAGGATTCCAGAACTATTGCTTCACGTTTGATATATCAAAGAACAAGCTGAATTGGATTGTAATACCATAGTATAAGTTCATTATAAAATTTGACAAAGCCACAGCTTGCAGCTTGTAATTTGACTTGATCCACAAACGTGCGCAGTGCAAATCGCATGGCAGCTTAAACTAATTTCATTGACCAAAGTTGGGCAAAGACCAACCTTAGTTTATTATGGTTGTGGTTTATCGCGTCATCTTTTTAGGGGATCGTAAGAGGATAGTGACATAGATGCAACTTGGCTGCGCATGAACGTGAATTTCGATCGCTGTCATTGGCCCGCGCGCTTGAAACGAGGGGATAGTCTGAGAAAAATATTGAAACTATAAATATCATAAATCTAAGCATCGTCTGAGATTCTTTTTCTTATAAGAATCCATCCATATATATGCCTATTTATGAAGCTTTTACAATTATTGAATTCCTCATGTCCTTTTCTCTTGCGTAGCCAGCTATCCAATAAATTATTAGTGTGATGCCAATCATGTTTTGATGATTCATCTATCAAGACAATTAATATTACAATAAACTACGCGAGCTTTTTTCAATATTTTTGGCTTATTGACAGAGATTTTATAAAAAAATACTAATCGTGAAGGTGCTTGGTTATCAATTCATATATATTATATATGATACATTCCTTAGTTTCCAACCATATGTGGGTAGCTCTAGCATCACCAGAACCTTCTATAGATTCACATCCCTAATGTCAAATTTGACCTATGTGACAACTCTGATTAATGGTTGTCACCTGTAAGCATCAGACTCCTGACAATGGAAAAGGATTAGTCTAGGATGGGTGCATTTGTCCTTTCTTTTCAGATTTGTCCAGCATATTAAAATTACAGCTTGAACTGGCTGGATTGTCTTAAACAACCATTGTTCTTTATATCAGAGCCACACTAATGTACAATTGCAAAGAATTGTTGGTTTTATCAAAGTCACAGCTATGTACAATTGCAAGGAATCCCAGCTTGAACTCGTTGTTTCTTATGTCGAAGTCACACCACTGGACAATTGCAAAGAATTGTTATTGACAGCAATGTCATACCTATGTACACTTGTAAAGAATCCTGGCTTGAACTAGTTTCTAAAATATAAACTATTATTATTTATACGAAAGTCGCAGCAGTGGTCATTTATATCACAGTCAGCCATCGTTATTTTGTTTTTTTCTGGTTGTTTTAAATCAAAGCCGGGCCACTTTACACTGACAAAGAATTGTTATTTATATCGAAGTCACAAAGATTTACAATTGCAAAGAATTATGCCAGGGATTATAGTCTAGAATGTGCAATTGTGAGTGGGATCTGTAGTTTTTTTCTCTTAAAGATTGGAGTCTCTCTCAAAATAACACGTGCACAACCCTTTTCAGGATACGGCTTCACCTCTGGTGCGTT